>SKCR01019274.1:0-175405 GCA_019454045.1 Zanthoxylum bungeanum
GAGTTCCTTGTTCATGGTGCATTTATACAACTAGCTAGGATGAATTCTAGGGGAATACAGAATTTAAACATATGCGACAAAAATTCCAAGTCAAAAGAGGCATTTATGAACTGGATTGTTAACTATTTTCAGACCTCATTGAAGAATGACCTGCAATGACACCAAGTGCAAATCACAAGGAGTTGAGATGGAAATTCGGTTTGGATTGTCCTATAAACAAGATTTATAGGGTTAAGAAGATTGCTAAGTTAAGAATTATTGGAAATCACGCAGATTCTTGCCAATATTATGACAGAGCCATGGAATGGTTGGTTGAAGGAGTATAGAGGTCGTCCAGTTCTTACTCTCTCATGGATTACAATAAAAGGAAAGTGATGAGGAGATTACACAAGAGAATAATAGAGGCCAAGACACGGAAGGGTAAACTACCCCCTAATGTCAAGAAGAAATTAGATGTGGCTAGGGAAGAAGGTAGACCATGCAAGGTCTTGGAGGCTGATGATTATGATTTTGAAGTCATTGATGACGAAACACGTGAATCTTTTGTAGTTGATTTGCATAAGAGCACATGCAGTTATAGGACATATCAAATTAGTGGGATTCCTTGCAAGCATGCGATGCCATGAATTCCTATGAGGCATGAGCATGTTGTTGATTAAGTGGATCCACGTCTAACAGTTTAAGCTTACATTATACTACATATTCTGAATCAATAATGCTTTTGCCAGATCAAGCAATATGGCCTTATGTTCAAGTCCATGAGATTGAACCACCAGAAATGTGAGTACAATTAGGCAGGCCCTAAAAAATGTCAAGAAAGAAGGAACCCAATGAGGTGCTTGGGAAAAGAAAGAACAAGAAAACTATCAAGTGCACTAACTGCAATATTGTAACACCCCGGTCATTTTAGCATGTCTATCATGGTCATATAGTTCATGCATGCAATGTTTTATACACATATAGGGTCTGTGTATGGACTGACCCTAAACAAGTCAAGATGTAGGGAAAATTTTCAGAATCACGATTATATCGCGTTCGTTCCAGTGTTCAAACGCAATCAGTGTTTGCATTTGTGATGTGTTCTTTAGCTCATTTGAACGAAACCTTCAAGAGGGTTTTCATTCGTGTGATGTTCGACAGGCACTCGAACACAACTTGGCAGAATTGCGTGCGTTCGTGTGGCGTGCGAATGGCGTTTGAACGGCCATGTAATTTTAGATAGAAAACTCTAGAATTTCGTTGCCATATAAATAGGCCCTTATCTTGATTTTTCTCTCATCTCTCTCACGCCACCCACACCCAAAACTCTCCAAGTTCTTCAGATCAAGCTAAGATTGGGAAGATTTTCATGCATCCCCAAGTGACAATGAAGCAAGTAAGTTTCTCATTTCTATAATCTAGCTATTGCTTTGCATTTTAGCATGAATTTCTCAAGCTTAGGTTGAAACCCAAACATGACCCTTGTCAATTTTTCATGATTTTGGTTAATTAGAGTGTTAATCATGCTTAAATTTGTATATAATTTCATGATTTGTGCATGATTTGAGTTGAATAAAAACCTAGGGTTTGGTTTTGGTCAATGTCATTAGTGTGAGGTATAGTCAAACATGAAGTTCATGATATGGGATGTATTAAGCCAAGATTCATGTTGTTATTGTTGTTGTGAACATTGTTTGTGTCATATGGTGATGTCTTGAGTGATTGGTTAGGTTAGATGCCTTGTAATTGTGTGTCAGAATAGCTTAGAAGGTTAGCAAACATCTTGAGCTACCTCATGAGCATGGACACACACATTATTCACGCATTATTTAAGTATACTAACTATATTTGGACTCATGCTTCATAGATTCCATGCATGGGAATCCCTTTAGTTCCATTCGAAAACGCGAGCATTAAGACGTCGGTTCTATGAGTGAATGCTATTACTGTTGTTATGCTTTCAAGTTATTACAGTTGTGATATGCCTTACTTACAGTTTATATATTATAATTTGTGATCTTCATTTCATGTTACACAAATTATGTTTCATGATCTTCAAGTCTGATTTCATGTTTACGGCCCACGTTCCCAGTTTACAGCCCATGTTTACATAATTACAGTTCATGTCTTTACAAGTCATGTATATACATTTTTCAGTTTGTGTTTACATGTCACATATTTAAAATTTACGTTTTCAGCTTGTGTATTTCCCTTATAGAAGTACTGGTTATGAAATTCGCTTGGATGACGTTCACTTTATACTTATTCTAAAATAGGTAATGAGTTTTATACGAGCATTGTATGTATAACCAGTACATATATCGGTTCATGGTTTATGGGTTTTCAATTCATGATTTATAGTTACATGTCACGATTTGCAGTTTATATTTCATGATTTATAGTTAAGTTATAGTTTTCAGGATGTGTTACACTTTTCACATCATGTTTATAGTTTACCATTCCTGTTTACTATTTACAGTCCAGTTTTACAATTTATATTTTTCAGTTTGCAGTTTCAGTTCATGTTTACGTTTTCGATTCACGATTCAGTTTTCAGTTCATGTTACAGTTTTCAATCATGTTTCTAATTTACACTCTACAGTATCAGTTCAAGTTTACAGTTTCTAGTCATGTTTATAATTTTCAGTTCATGTCACAGTTTTTGAGTCATGGCATGTTTTTCAGTTTTCATTTTTAAAGTTTGCAGTCATGTTATCATGTTATAGTTTTCAGTCATGTTTCTAGTTTACGTTATACAGTCATCTGCCATGATTATAATTTTCAGTTCAAGTTTACATATTCGAGTCATGCTTATAGTTTCAAGTCATGTTTCTCAGTTTGCAGTTTATATTTATAGTTTATGATTTACTATTTTTGGCCTATGATTTACATATTTTCAGTTCACGTTTTATACGTTTTCAATTCACGACTTATATGTTACAATTCACGATTTCAATTTCCAATTCATGATTCGTATGAATTCAGTTCACGATTTATAGCCTCCAGTTCATTAGTTATAGTTTAAGCGTCATGTTTATAATTTATAACCTACGTTTTACAGCTCGCAGTCATGTTTTGAAGTTCACAGTCCATGCTTCACCGTTTTATTTTATAGCCATATTTACAGTTTATGTTTCACAGTTTACAATTTATATTACACAGGTTAAGTTATAGTTTATGTTTTCACTCGTCACGATTTTACAGCTTACATGTCAGTTCATGATTCATGTTTTACGCGTCATGATTTATGGTCTACATAGTATGTTTTTATGAATTACAGTTTACGTTTAATGATTACGTCTTATAGATTTATAGCTTATGTTCACAGTTTACGTTTCATGATTCATAATTCCTGATTTCCCAAGATTTATAGTTTAACTTCTTGTTTTATAGAATATAATTTACATGTTCCCGAATACAGAAAAATAATCATTTTCAAAATACTAGTAGAGTACCGTTCCCTCAGCTTCAGCTTCAGCTTCAGCTTGCCTAATGGTTCTTTGAAAACCCTCTTAGGCTATTTCATGTTCACATTCAAATTTTCCTAATTACGTGGTGCCAGGATCCATTAAGTAGGTTACATGCCCCCAGGTTACGATACTGGTGATGTTTTTCATAGATTTAACATATACAAGCGTACGCGGAAGCAACGGTCGAATCCTAGTACGTATGGCGATCCCAATCCTGATCGTTACATATGTAATCTTCCAAGTTTGATAGTTTTTCATGTTTTACTGTTTCAATTCACATTTACAGTTTTAGTCCATGTTATACGTTTACAGGTTCACGATTACGATTACGATTCATATTTATAGCTTTCAGTTTATGTTACAGTTTTTCAGTTTATGTTATGATTTGTTGTCCTCGATTTGAGTTTAAGCTTCCGTTTGTAGTTTACAATAACAACTTCAAATCTTCTTTGCAATTTCTAAATCAAGAATACAGTTGTTGGTTAAGTTACAATTTATAAGACATGTTGACAGTTTACAAGTCATATTTATGAATTACAGTCATGTTTGTAGTTTTCAGTCCATGATTCAGTTTACAGTTTACATTTTGTAAGTCATGTATATAGTTTGCGGTCATGTTTATTTCAAAGCATATTACAGTTTTCAGTTCATGTTGCAGTTTACAGGTCATGTTTACAGTTCACAAATACGTTTACAATATTGTAGGAACGAACAGGATTTACCGTTATGTCTATGATGTCGGTGACCACTACACTGTTTGGCTCGCAACTCATAGAGAGTACAGATAGCCCCATAGAGGGACTAACTAGAGAATAAAGGATTCGCCACCTAGTATGAGACTGTAGGAATGATTTAAGGCTGCACTAGACCCCTCGCAAAGTCTGATCTTAAGTCTGTTTGGGTTCAGAATGGTTCATTACTGATGCCAGTATAATATTACGCTCAAAAGAGGTATCCCTATATCTTATAATGCAAGAGCATGCAAATTATTTTATATAACACACAATAGCGTAAATAAAAATAATGAAAGCCACAAATAAAGTAAATAAATATTCAAAAGCTATTACAACAATGGTGAAATAGTAATCAAATAAAATACCATATAAATATTTAGAAATAATTAAAACAATGATAAAGTACTAATCAAACATACCAGAATACATATACTTCCAGGTATTTGATGTCCGAATATTTTTATCAATGTTCGGTCGGACTTGATGTAAGTCAGGCCGGAGGTAATGCGTGGAACCAGAATTGCAGAAGCATATATATGCAATAAGAGATATAATAAACATGCATTTTGAATTTAATAGGAATGAAATGGTCATCCTCAAGTGGTATGTAGAGTTGTATTTTGAGTGCGAACCATATTACCGTCCATTCGAAATCGGCTATGGAACTTACGTTCGGGTTTTCATCTTACATACAATGGGATCATACGGTTGGATATCATACATGTCATGCTAGACATATGACAAGTCTGATTGACAAAATTCACGGATCGTACAGTAAACGGAGCATAACATGCACAATATTCTGGACAGTAAAATAAACACATGCATATCACCAACTAAAGCAATAAAAAGAGACAACTAAACATGCATAAATGAATAATGATGAGTAACATAGAATAACTAAGCATACAATTAATACAGAAAGTAGTGAGCATGGCCTGATATATCTATAGTAGGTCGGATATGTGTGCATGTCCGACCGGACGTGCTATACTTCCGACCAGAGATATTATGTTATTACATTAACTATGAATTGTAGATATATTAATAAGGGAGCCTTCAGGTCATACCTTTTTCTATTTGGTGGCTCTGAAGATCCTCCTTAGCGTTGATTCATTGCTGGATTCGCACCAGAAGATATGAAACTCCAAGGAAAAGTAGGTGTTTTCTCACCCACTCTCGCAAGGCTAATGTTGCAAGGTTTTTTAGGGTTCTTTTGGATTGACTCCTGATTACGCCCAAAAAGTACTTGCGGTTATCTCAATATAGTTGGGGTGTCAATTCCTCAGAGAGATGGTTACAAAGAACTGATTCACTTAATGAAAACGTTTAACAATAACTTATTAAAAGAAAAGATTGGATTGGCAATTTAAGATAAAAACTAAGATAAATTCTTAGAAATATCAGCAGAGAAAAGTAGCAAAGCATCGGAAATTCCTCTTGTATCAAACTCCTATATTCAGTTATTGATTCTTTTCATTACACAATTGAAGGTTTCACATCCCAAACCAACAATTGGAAGATAGTAAATTCTACACCTATTAAATTCTAAGGTAATTAATGATTATTTTCTCTATGTTAACAACACACAAAAGTTATCATTGCGAGCTATCTAACATCGACAATATACCCTCAGGCAATACTGCAGCAGAAGACCAACACATAAAACAACTTTACCAGTCACAAATAGTTTCACAAATCACACATAGAAGAAGCATGACTAGATCTATATGGGAGTTGACAAAACAACAACCATCAATTGTATTAAACATTAAAATGTACTTTAAGAATCAACAACATAAACATAGAAATTCAAATACAAGAGTTCATAATTAGCTTTGCCTAGGAGATTAGATCTCCATGGAAGAAAGATATACAAACTTGATATATCGGAGGGACGTCATGGTTTCCTTAAGGTTCTTCGTTCTCCTCTCTTGATTTTGTGTTTGTGGCTCTTTGTTGTGTGTTTCTCTTTTGTTTCTATCTTTTTTTCTCCTCCTTTAGGGTTTGGACGAAGTTGGGTTTATATAGAAAAGTTTTGGAGTCATTATGCGTATCAAATACATCAAAATCAGGGTTTTGGTACGTCCGGGGTGCCGTGGCGCTGGTGTTTGGGTGCTGGGGCTCCAATCTTTCTGGTTTTTATATGGAACGTAGGCACTGAGGTGTGTTGCGATGCCGGTGATTGGCGCGTCGCGACGCGGGGCTTGTTGTGATGGTTTTTGCTTTCTTCATTTCCGCTCTTCCCGCGTACTTCTGATGCGTCTGTAAGGTCCCGAAACACGTGTAATTGATCCAAACTTCACATTCAATTGCTCCTAATAACAAAGCACAAAATAAACTCTAATTAAGATTAAATACAAGATAATTAAGCTAAATTAGTGATGTTTAAAGTACACTTTCATGCACTTATCACAACCCCCAACCAGCTTATTGCTAGTCCCTAGCAATTCAAGCGTAAAATAAAATAAGAACTAAACTAAATAAAACTATCTAAGCCACTTTCGTAGGGTTAACGATTGCATTTAGTGTATGCAACAAGCCTTTAAACTCCTAAGTGACCCTAGTGGACGAGTTATAGTCTCGTGAGGGCTTACAGCGAAGACACCCAAAAACGTCATTTAAAACACATACATTCATACAAAATTAACAAAATGAAATAGTCCGAATAGTTATACATATTATTGTCCTCAAAGAATGTCTAGTAATAAAATCAGAGAACTTTCAAAGTACTCAACGTAACTTGAATCCAAGTCCTTGAATAAATCATCTAATCCAGACTTACAGTGTGTGTGTGAAAAGGTCCATTCACAGCTTGGTCCTAGACATGCCAAGGATCTCTAAACATTGATTCGTGTGTCAATATATCAAGAAAGTTTGCGGAAAAAACTTACATTGATCGGTTGAAGTTCAAAAAATTTTCTTTGGATGTAGAAGCTCCAAGCCCATGAAATGAATTCCAAACTCAAGGGTGAGTTTCCCTATCACATTTCTTTGACTCCTTTAAGTGCTAGCTAGAACAAATTTTTGAAAGAAAATTTTCCCTTCCAAAGAGAACAATATTCGGCCAAGAGAGCAAAAAAGGGAGAGAGTGAATAGTGATTTGTTTTCCAAAAACAAGTTGATTAAGTTATGTTTTCCAAAAACTAAACTTAGTGTGTTGGAAAGTAAAAATGCATTAAATACATCCAACTATTTCCATCACCAATAATGACTAGTGATGTAAGTAAAGTGGGTCTTACCACTTTAAATTCAAAATTCAAGTTGGCTTACACAACACACTTTGGGCACGGGTTCGTTTAATCCGATTAAACGAATTTTCCGTTGCTAAATAATTAAATCCAATTTAATTAAATAATAATGCCTAGCAAAATTATTACGAAAGTCACTTACGAATTAATTCCAAATTAATTCGTTCCCTTGAATTAAAATCCAATTTTAATTTCGTATTGAAATCCAATTTCAATTAATATATCCGATATATTATTTTAGCCCAATTAAATAAATTAAATAGTAAAATCTATTTTAACTATTAAATTTACTTTGCCGATTAATTCCAAATTAATCGTGTTCTCTCTTCTAGATGAATTAATCCCAGATTAATTCTTACCGCAATTAATCCCAGATTAATTTTCTCTTTCATAATTAATCCCAGATTAATTCTGTTCGAGTCAAATGTCATCGGTGAATCTTTGGGAAGCGCCCCAAGAGATCCATAGATATTTTGGCAGTAAATACGGTTGTCGGACTATCCGACACGGGTGTACCCCGTACCACGTTCTCACCGATTTATAAGACATGGTTGGCTTCTAGCAAATCACCGTGCCTACCCAATTCTCCATAAATATTAAACGAGGAATATATAATCTGTATCAGGCGTAGTATACAAAGTATTGCGTAATACGATCCAGTATCGGATGTCATATGCTAGGGCTAGGGCTGGAACTGTGTCTGCCCCGTACGAAGCATATATCGGATCACTAGCAACTAGTCTATGTAATCGGATAATCATGACCTAGTCATACTATCCCGATAGCTGCAGCATTTAAGAGTACTAGTTCTGTATCTCTGCGTGATCATCATCTCCATATGACTGAAGTGATACTTCCATCTTGACATCACATCCAATACACTATGATTCTCAGTAAACCCAGAAGAGGCGTACACAGAACTTGTTAAAGATCCGGATGACCAAAACCAAAGCGTACTGATTGTCGCAAGTATTAGCGATGCAAGTCTCAGGTTAAGACCATATACACCTACCCTGATTCAGATTCCCATAGACACATAGTCATACTACCAATTGGACTCCGAGAGGTATATCTAGAGTGAAGCTGTTCCCGGTCCAATGGGTAACAGAACCTCCTATCACACTTGCATAAGTATCCAATACTTAAATATATGATAACTATACCGTTAAGCTTCCATAACACACACAAGTGTAATACTAGTCTATTCTGCATTATCGATGTCCAGTCTCGATAATACTACGACTATGGATATTTAATGATTAAACCTTTCGTGGATTAATACTGTCTCATATCTTATTAATCCGGAACTAATCGTAATGACTTTTATCATTTATATATCCAAGTAATCCAATTACAAAATGATAAAAGAGCAATTTACTTTGTCACATGGTTAATTTGTACAAAAACACCATGGGTCATAATTGTCCAACATTTCTAAGGGTGGCATGTGTGGGAAACTGAGGAGCACTGTAACTCCTAGTTTGTGGTGCTTGAGTAAGCTGATGGGACTCCTGAATCCAACTAAGATTGGGATGGTTCCGCCAACCAGGATTATAGGTATCTGAATAAGGTGTGTATGGCTTCTTGTACATCCCTAAGTTATTACATTATTCCTCGTATGTCCCCCTTATCTCACCATATACAGGACACTTTTGGGGTTCCAGGTGGGCGATTGCATGCATAGTCTTGCTATCTCTAGCTTTTAAGGCTCATAACTCTCTAGTCAATAGCTCAACCTGTGCCCTAAGACTATCATCTTCCCTGAAGTGGTGTATGCCTTTACTAGAAGGAGTTTGTGTCCTATCAATGTTATCCAGGGCATTAGGTCTAGTCCAAGTGTGGGATTTCTCAGCTAAGTCATCTAAGTACTTGAATGCCTCATCAAGGTCATTTCTTATAAACTCACTATTACATATTGTCTCCACAAATTGGCGATCTCTAGGGGTTAGACCATCATAAAAATAACTTACTAAGCACCAATTCTCATATCCATGGTGAGGGCAACTAGCTAACATCTCCTTATACCCCTCCCACGTTTGATAAAAGGTTTCACTGTCTCTCTGGGAGAAGGTGGAGATTTGTCTTTTCAAGACATTCGTCTTATGATGTGGGAAATATTTATTAAAGACCGTCTATGTCATCTTGTCCCATGACCCTATTGACCGAGGTCGTAAAGAATACAACCAGCTCTTAGCTCTATCTTTAAGGGCAAAAGGGAAGAACTTAAGTCTAATTGTGTCAGTGGTTCCAAACCAGTCATGGAAAGTCGCTACAACCTCTTCAAACTCTCTAATGTGCACATAAGGGTTCTCGTTCTCCAAACCATGAAAGGTTGGGAGATACTGTATCATTCCAGGTTTAAAATCTATATGTGGTGCATTATAAGGAAATATGATGCATGATGGCGTAGATGTATGAGTGGGATGGAGGTACTCTTCAAGAGTCCTCACATGTGGTCTCTCATACTCACTCATAGTATGTGCGCTAGACTCGGATGGTGTGGCAAAAAGATTTTCAAATATACTATCGGAATCTGAATCTTTCTCTTCAATCCAAACAAATCTACCAAACTGATCTCTACGTTTAGGCATGCAATTAAACTCAAGTAAAACAAGAAACAGCTAAAATAAAACAAAAATAAATAAATAAATAAAAAGAATAAAATAAAATTTAAAATCTAACTAAAACTAAAATTGAAATAAAGTAAGTAAATAAATAATAAATAAATAAAAATGACAAAAGTTAAAGAAGGATCAAAGTTACCGCTTTGCGTTTGACCAAGCAAACCTGCTCCTTTAGATTGTAAACCATCTCCCCGGCAACGACGCCAAATTTTGATTACTCCCAAAAAGTACTTGCGGTTACTTACGGTTATCGCTATATAGTAGGGGTGTCGATTCCTCAGAGAGATGGTTACAAAGAACTGATTCACTTAATGAAAACGTTTAGCAATAACTTATTAAAAGAAAAGATTGGATTGGCAATTTAATATAAAAACTATAGATAAATTCTTAGAAATATCAGCAGAGAAAAGAAGCAAAGCATCGGAAATTTGTCTTGTATCAAACTCCTATATTCAGTTATTGATTCTTTTCATTATGCAATTGAAGGTTTCACATCCCAAACCAACAATTGGAAGATATTCAATTCTACACCTATTAAATTCTAAGGTAATCAATGATTATTTTCTCTATGTTAACAGCACACAAAAGTTATCATTACGATCTATCTAACGTCGACAATATACCCTCAAACAATACTGCAGCAGAAGACCAACACATAAAACAACTTTACCAGTCACAACTGGTTTCACAAATCACACATAGAAGAAGCATGACTGGATCTATATGGGAGTTGACAAAACAAGTTTCTGGATTATAAAGTGAAAGATAATAGAGAACAAAAACCATCAATTGTATTAAACATTAAAAGGTACTTTAAGAATCAACAACATTAACATAGAAATTCAAATACAAGAGTTCATCCTTAGCTTTGCCTAAGAGATTAGCTCTCCATGGAAGAAAGAGATACAATCTTGATAGATCGGAGGGACTGTTAGGGTTGGTGCTCGGAGTGCCAATCCGGATCGTATTTATTTCCGATTCATGAATACATCAATTCCATTTTCCATAATATTACTTATTTAATGGTAGCACATCTTGTCTTTTATACACATATTCGATCTAATTACGATTAGATTGAAACTAAATTTGGTTTAGTGATACGTGTATATTGGACAAAGACCCTAGGATTTACAACGTAGTTTGTAATTGACATTAGGGAGCGTCACTATAAGTTGTATATCCTTAAATAAAGTTCATGGTCAAGATTTTCTAACACGGGTCGGTTAGTAAAATCCGCTGAGACCAGTACATGTCGTATATCGTGACTTGGTCCGATGATTTATCCCAATAAACCATGAGTCTTGGGAGACTCGTATAGACATGTAGGTGTTTATTTGATAAATATTGAACGACTCACTGAAGATTTCCTAATAGATGGTACACCAACGTCAATAGAAATCTTCTCGAGTTGAGTGAGCATAGTGGTTCTTTGACTTGAGATACCATTGTGGATATATGAGTTATCCTCCACACTTTGATGGCAGTCACGTCACTGATCTATTCATGATCAGACCTCCGCCTGTTCGTTGGGTGTGGATTGATGCTCATGATATCCTATGCATATCAAGATATAATCTGTCAGTCCTGTGTACAGGGCATAGGCATCCTACACGTGTTTACGATCTAGTAAATCCATGACCGTGGTATAACTTCGGAAATCAGTTCCGAGTGTTATTTAGAGATCGTAAATTTGAAAGTCGACTATATTATACCGAAAAGATTTGACGTTCTTATCTATATCTCAGGTATAATATGGATAACCTGTGACATAGTGATTATACGTATGCAATGACCTCGACTTGCATAGTTTAGCGAGATTATTTGTGGTCGTCATAATTCATGAGTGGGTGAATTATGGACATGAAATTAGATTTCGTGATGGATAAACCTAAAATTAGAGAGTCTCACAATATGAAGTGTACTCGTTGAGCACTTGGGCAACACGTTATGAACAATACAGATTATTCATAATACTTCATCAGATTAAATGAGTTAATTCGAGTCGTTTAATCGGTTAAACGAAAACACATGCTTTAGGGGTTTTTGGTCAATCGTAATTATTGTATAATTATATTTGATACATAATTTGATTAGATGCACATTAATTATTTGTCAAATGAGATTTTGACACATGTTATGAATATATGTATTTGTTATTTAATGTAAATAAAAAAATATATATATAATAATAATTATATTAATTAATTATTAGAAATTTAATTGTTAAATATTTGAATAGTTAAATAATATCCATATTTCATAAATGTTATGAAATATGTTTAATTATTATTGAAACACATGGCATGATTCTATTAAGCTTAAGTGTGGAAATTTGTTTTGCCCAAGTTAAAGCTAATCTTATTTTCTTTTTAATTTAATGACATTAAAACACAAAATGACCATAGTAAAGTCGGCAACTTCATTTTAAAGTAAAAAAAATTGTTTCTTTTTCTATATTCTTCCACCATGTCCGAAACTTAAGAAAGAAATAGCCCTAAGATTTGTTTGATCAAATCATGAAGAAAATGAAGGAAAATTCAAGAAAAAGCTTAGGAAATCAAGAGATTAAAGGTATTCTTCTACAACCCTAAGCTTGGAAATTAGTTTCTTGTTTTCTTGAATTGTTAGAATAGTTTTAGGGTTCCTTTGTTTGTTAAAATTTGGGCTTTTGGTTTTGGTGGATGGATATGGAAGTGATGATGCATGTGTGAAGTGTTTTAGGTGATATTATTGTAATATGTATCCAATTTGATCATTTGATGATATGTTGCCATTTTAGAGTGTTATGACCACTCTTGTAATGCCTAGAATTTTTTTTGGGTGGTTCATGTGTGGTGACTTTGATTGGTGTTTTGATTAATTGGATTAATCTTGAAAATTTGGATTTAAAACATGAAAAATGGGCATTTTTGGTTTCTGGACCAGTTCTAGAAAATCTGGGTTTATGTTGATGAATTTGATGTCATATAAATGTATTGGATGTGTTTTGGGTGTTGGAACAATTGCCGGAAATTGTTTCAGAGTTGAAATAAGCGAAAACGGTGAAAAACGGCGTTACTGGGTGACTTTTGGGCAAACCGGGTGACGGCTGTCCAAACAGTGAATTTGTCACTGTTCGGGCAGCCCATGAACTACCCTAATACTATTGGGACTGACCTGGTCAGCCCTTATGTGTATTGGGTGGTCGGTTCGGTCAAAAACACATTTTAAGTTATTTTACGGAAAAACATTTTCGTAAAAGTTTCACGACGTTTCTTAGTTATTTATGTCGTTATTTGATATCGAATAAACATGTTTAGGTGAAATATGAATAAATTATTCATATTGGATATTGAATAATTTATTCGGTAATTTAAAAAATTTTAAAATTACGATTTCGCCCGAACCGCGAGCTTCCGATGCGCCCGCGTCAAAACCCAAACAGGGACGTCATGGTTTCCTTGAAGTTCTTCGTTCTCCTCTCTTGATTTTGTGTTTGTGGCTCTTTTTTGTGTGTTTCTCTTTTATTTCTCTATATTTTTCTCCTCCTTTAGGATTTGGACGAAGTTGGGTTTATATAGAAAAGTTCATTAGTCATTATGTACATTAAACACATCAAAATCAGGGTTTTGGGACGTCTGGGGCGCCGTGGCACTTGTGTTTGGGTGATGGGGCGCCAATCTTGCTGGTTTTTATATGGAACACATGAACTATGGTGTGTCACGACGTGCGGCTTGCTGTGCTGGTTTTTACTTTCTTCGTTTTCGCTTTTCCCGGTGCTTTTGATGCGTCCGTAAGGTCTCGAAACACGCGTAATTGATCCAAACTTCACATTCCATTGCTTCTAATAACAAAGCACAAAATAAACACTAATTAAGATTAAATACAAGATAATTAAGTCGAATTAGTGATGTTTAAAGTACAATTTCATGCACTTATCAACGCCTCCTAAGAACGTGCCAAAGTTGTCACAACGAGAAATTATCAGGACCAAAATCAGGATTCACAGTGAGTGTGATTGATAATGAGTTGTCTACCTGTGAATATACGTAGGCGAGAACGTGCCAAAGTTGTGAGTCGAAATATATTCATGGGGTCCACTTCCCATTACGAAATTCGATTTAATTATTGGATTCTCATTTTCTGTTGGGAATTACGGTATTATGTAAAATAGGGGGAGACACTGCTGGGTTAAAAATCCATAACTAAGGTAGTGTGTAATATTATGAAAATTGCCACTTATGTTTTCCTTATTCTATAGTGTTGATAGAATTAAATTTTTAATCGACTGTATGCATATTTTATATATATGTTTTCTGACTTCTCTTATGGTTGCAGATTTCTAGAATAGGTTATAGATTATGAGTAGGCTTCGATATTGTTAGATTAATCTAAACCAATGGGAACTGTTGTTCTGATTTTTTTGAAAAATCAATATCGTTAGTGACTTAGTTACTAAGTCACGATAGATAATCTAAATAAATATTCGTTTAAGGATATAATTCTCTAGAGAGAATAGTTTATTGTTCAGTAAAATTGACATGAATTAGTTCATGTCTCAAGATTCTTGAATGGCAATAAGAAAACCCTCATGAGGTATTTGTTTAGCCGAAAATGACGTTTCTTGGCTTTAGTGACCTTTAGAGGTAATGTGTCTGACACAGTTTGCTAATCAATTTTTTACAATTATTGTGAATAGTTGAAGGCAAATTATAAAGCTAAAGAAAGGAGATATGTATAGTTGTGTATAGAGAATATTGATTCTCACAATACAATAACTATAGGTATTGGATATCATATCTCTCGTCTAGTTATTTAAAATATTGTTTAATGATTGTTTTGATATTTGATATTATAACTTGCGACTATTGTATAGTTACTTGTCCTTTATAAACAGTTGTTTCATATTTTAATATGACTAGTAGTGTCATTGATGAAGAGATAAACGTTAAGAAAAATATTCGATTAAGTAAATAACTTAGAACAATGCTTTATGAGATTTTATCACATAAGCATTAGATGCTTATTCCGTATGGTAATGGATGGTCTGATACGAGATCACACCACATATCCTTATCCATTTAATGAATATTGTATTTCGAAAATGTGATTAAATCTCATTTAACCAATGATCGTCATTGGACCACAGATTTATTAAACTAATACTTTGGATGTATGTAGTTTAATGAATTATAAATTACCTTGGATAGTTTTCTTTACTTCGTAACTTATTTAATGAGTTGTCATGACTTAGTTACATGTTTATAAAAGAACACATATTGAATATCTTGAATGGTTTGAGAACTTTCAATATGTTTCTGATGAAACACAGATAGAATATTTTGAATGGTTCAAAGATATTCGATTTGAAGTTTTGAAAACTGTATCTTTAAAATTCATCATGAATCTTTGAATTGTTCAAAGATATTTGATACGATCAAATATATGAATTTATGGCAATTAGTTTTAAGATTATTCAATGAATATGATTCTTACTCAATATTATTCTTTTACGATTTCATCGTGATGGAATTAGTCAGTAGGAGAAATCAAATCTTATATGATTTTATTCGTTTGATATTGAGTGTCACCGAATTAGTTTCAATACTCTTGGGGATATACTCCAGTAACACTAATTCATCCTTTTAATTAATGTTCAATTAGTTTCTACAGTTATGTATATGATATGTATAAGTAGAAAATTTGAATCTTGAAAAGTTTGAGATTTGAATCTTTCTTTTGTATAATGGTTATATAATTGAAAAGTACTTGCGCATCGGAGGTACAAGCAAAAGTTTATCATTTATTATATTTAATAGAATATTATATTATATTTGATAGAATATCATTTCTATGATCCCGAGTAATAAAATTATTTTATTACTTGGTGTGTAACATCAAATGTTAACGATTGTAGAAAAGACTTGACTTATTGAAGTTAAATTAGAGAGTGATAAACTATAAATGGAACTACATAATTAATAAGATGAAAAGACCCTTAGACATCTTCCATATAAGTCTAATAGGATGTCAGAATCATTTACAAATTATTTGATACTAAATGGTTCTATTGTTTTCTTATCGAAGAAAAGTATCATATAACTTATAGTGAGAGCGATATTTGATATCGATTCCGGAAGTTAGCATTAAACCATAGATCTAAGGTTGTTAATAGCTTACTATGATCAAGTTTGGAACTTTATTAAGCTTTTTTATGAATCATTTATAAAATGTGCAAATATTTTACGCAGTAAAAATAAAGTGAGCGTATTAAAGGTTTGAACTTTATAGTATGAAAGTGAGAAATGTTATACACAACAATCTATTGTAGATTCTGATGAAACTTATCTCTAGTCACACTAATTGAACAATTAAATATCTGTTGGTTAATGTTGATATTAAACTATATATTTTAGTTAGGAATGCAAAATGGCATTCCTGAATGGTTTCTTCGAATAAGAGATCCATTGTGATTTCTTTGTTTGAAGAGTTCATTCTAGAATGGCCTTGGAGTTTGTATTATGCTAAGATCATAGTTTGATATACTAGTTTATAGAGCCTATTGTAGACTCAGATGAGCTTTCAGGAAATCTGTGTTCTCTAATTTTGATAACAATCAGATTGTCTGATTTTATCAAAGCATAGATAATACAAATGTGATAATAGGGTTAGTGGGAGCATACATATTTCTTTTTGGTGTTATATATCATAACGACATTATCATTATTAAGGTAATAATGAGATGTTTATAAGGTAAAAGGTTTACTTAAGTCTTTTTTTTCTCCATGATAGTAGTGGGATTGGTCTCTGTTATATTTGATATAAGGTTTTATATATGATATAAAACTAAGAGACTTGTGAGATACTTCCATTAGTCGTGCATTAGATATGGTCTAATAAAGGACATAACAAGTATAACTATTTGACAGTTAGTATAACTATTTGACAGTTAGTGTGTCTCTTGTATATAATATTCATCTTTCATAATATATGATTCCTTTATCGAAAGAGAAATTGATTAGAATGTCTAGTCAATCTTATTCATCATAGGATGATGGCATAATGAATACTATATTATGTGCGATTAAAGATATCAATTTAATCGTAATTATTACGAGCTATTTTTGATACCATGTAGACCATATGATGGGTCTTGAAATATGTTCTTTGTTATCTTTGAAATATTAAGAACGAGTTTGTTATTCATGGAGAATATAGTCCGCAACCATTAGGGTCATATTAGTTTTGAGTCTAATTATGACGTTATATGGTCTACGTCACATAGAGTCAGAAAAGATACGGTGGGTGTGTCAAATATGATTTTACTATGTTAGTGGAATTAGTTGTAACTTATGAAGTATTGATTTATTAAGTTGCAAAGTGACCTTATAGATTAAAAGTTTTTATATTAGTGTTGTGCTTGCGGTTGTCTACATAGTATTTTGGATTTGATCCCTACATACATAGACAACTCAGTTTCTGTAGCACAATGTTCATGTCGCATCTGATTCATATTGATGTAAACTTAGGTTCTACAAAAATGAATGATGCTAGCTAAGGGAAACGTTTGGGTTTGTTGGACAAACTCAATATGTTATAGCGAACCTACTCGTTATTGCCTACCTCTTGAGTGCTAGGTGTACTCTTGAGGGCCATGCACATAAGATACATATTGAGATACGTGTATGATATTGTGGATTGGCACTATAGCAAGTGGGAGAAATTTTTAGGAGTTGGTGCTCGAAGCGCCAATCCGGATCGTATTTATGTCTGATTCATGAATATGAACAATTCCTTTTTTCTATAATATTACTTACTTAATGGTAGAACCTCTTGTTTTTATATACGTATTCGATCTAATTAATATTAGATTGAAACTAAATCTGATTTAGTGATATGTATATTTTAGACAAAGACCCAATGATTTATAACGTAGTGCGCAGTTACAACATAGTTTATAATTGACATTGGGAAGCGTCACTATAAGTTGTATATTCTTAAATAAAGTTCCTAGTCAAGATTTACTGACACGGGTCGGTTAGTAAAATCCGTTGAGACCAATACATGTCGTATATCGAGACTTGGTCCGATGGTTTATTCCAATGAACCATGAGTCTTGAGAGACTCGTATAGACTTGTAGGTATTTATTTGATAAACACTGAATGACCCATCAAAGATTTTCTAATAGATGGTACAACAACGTCAATATGAATCTTCTCGATTCGAGTAGCATAATGGTTCTTCGACTTGAGATACCACTGTGGATATATGAGACATCCTCCACACTTTGATGGCAGTCATGTCACCGATCTATATTTAGATCAGACCTCCGCATGCTGGTTGGGTGTAGACTGATGCTCATGATATCTTGTGAGTATCATATAGAATCATTCAGTCCTGTGTACAGGGCATAGGAATCTTATACGTGTTTACGATCTAGTAAATCCATAGTCGTGGTCTACTTTGAAAGAGAGTTCCAAGTGTTATTTAGAGATCGTAAATTTGAAAGTTGACTATATTATACCTTAGAGATTTGACGTTTCTATCGATATCCCCGGTATAATATTGATAGCCAATGATGGAGGGATTATACGTTTGCAATGACCTCAACTTGTATAGTTTAGCGAGATTATCTGTGGTCGTCATAATTTACGAGTGGGTGAATTATGGACACGAAATTTGATTTCATGACTGATAAACCTAAACTTAGAGAGTCCCACAATATGAAGTGTACTCGTTGAGCACTTGGATAACGCGTTACGAATAATATAGATTATTCATAATACTTTATCAGATTAAATAAGTTAATTCGAATCGTTTAAACGGTTAAACGAAAACACATGCATTAGGAGATTTTGGTCAATTAATAATTAATATGTATTTGTATTTCATACAAAATTTGATTAGATACATATTAATTAAATGTCAAATGAGATTTTGACACATGTCATTAATATATGTATTTTGTTATTTAGTGTAAGTAAAAATACACATATAATAATAATTGTATTAATTAATTATTTAGATATTTAAATGTTAAATATTTAGATAATTAAATAATATATATTACATAATTGTTATGTAATATGTTTAATTATTATTGGTTACTAATAATATTAAACTTTAAGGTTGAAGTATTCAATTTGAATTTATCTACTTTAACTTTATATTTAATTAGATTAATATCATTTTGTAATAATTGTTATTACATATGTTTATTTATTATTGGTAACAAATGGCATGCCTTTTAATCTTTAAGTGTTCAAATTAAACAAATAACCTTAGGCTTTAATTAAATGAACCAAAATGACCAAATTACCCCCAAGTTAGGTTAAGCCTTGTATATAAAGTGAAAATTTATTTTTCCTCTTTGATAACTGCTCAATGGTCGAAATCCTCTCCTTAGAAAGCTCCCAAAAATATTTCTTTAGAGAAACTTGAGAGAAAGTGATCAAATCAATAAGAAAGCTTAAGGAAATTAGAAGATTTTGAGGTAATCTTAATATTCTTAAGTTTAGAAAGGTTGTTTCTTGTTCTTGAGTATCTAGAATAGTTCTAGGGTTTCTTATTTTTTGGATTTTGGGGTTTTTTGATTTAGAAGATGGATTTTGAGGATAGATGCATGTGTGAAGTAAGATTGAGTAAGATTAATGTAATATTAGTTCAATTTTATAATTTGATGACTTGTTGCCATTATAGAGTGTTATGACCACTCTTATAACTCCTAGAATTGTTCTTGAGTTCTTCATTGGTGGTGGCTTTCATTGGTGTAAATATTAATTGATTAATGTTGAAAAAATTGGATTTAAAGCATGAAAAATGATATTTTTGGCACCTAGATCAGATCTGGAAATTCTGAAATTTTGGTGATGACAAATATATTACTTAAATGTATTGGATGTGTATTGGGCATTGGAATAATTATCGGAAAGTGTTTCAGAGTGAAAATATGTGAAAACGGTGAAAAACAGTGTTACCTAGTGAGTTTCGGGCTTACCAGGTGACAGCTATCCAAACAGTGAATTGGTCACTGTTCGGGCAGCCCATGAACTGTCAAATTACTATTGGGGCTGACCTGGGCATCCCCCATCTGTATTGGTTGGTCGGTTCGTGCAAAACACAATTTATACCATTTTGCAAAAAAATATTTTCGTAAAAGATTCGCAATGTTTTCTAAATTATTGATATTTTTATTTTATAACAAATATAATATATTTATGTGAAATATGAATGAATTATTAATATTGGCTATTGAATAATTTATTTGGTAAGTGTGGGAACACAGAATCTGGGGCGACGCATGCTGTTCTAGGCTCGCGGCCTAGTCGCAAGTACGGAGTAGCCACGGGGGACTAAACCGGAGAATAATGGAGTCGCCACCCGGTGTGAACCGAGAAAATGAGATTTAAGGCCGCACTCACCCCTCGCAAGGGAAGACCTCAAACCGTTGGGTTCGGAATGGTCCCTTACTTATGTCACTTGTAATGAAAGGATTTGTGTAATAATTTAATCAAGCTTAAGTAACACTTATTTCCAAGAGTATCATGCTTCTAAATCCATATGCACAAAAATTAAACTTACACCTAAATTTGCATATATTTCACATCTAAGATTGCATGCTTGAAAGTACATCAAAGTAGCAACGAACATACAACTTCATTGGCATATTGTATTCATGGAAACACAAGCACACACTAACCACACAAGCAACACATAAATGAGAATCAAATAATGGCGAACATGTGATTTCATAGACATATCATAAACAAATAGCCATTACATGTCCATGCACAAATAAAAGAGTCAACTAAGTACATAATGCAAAAAGACACTTAAGGATGCAATTAGGTATTAAAGTAAGCATGCTATGACGTGGTGCAAAAGAAGATAACTAATATGGACACAAACACACATGTGAGCACTTATCCAAGTGGTACGTGGAATTGTATCCCAAGTACAGACCGCACTACCGTCCATTCGGAATCGGCTACATAATTTATGTCTGGGTTTCCATCCGATATACCACAAGAAATAATACTCAAATGCTATCATGACATGGATATATGAATTGTAATACGTTAAGCCAAGACTAAGGGATAGATGATGCAATCAATATATGAAAGACGCGGCAAATATTGTGGTAAAGGTAGCCTTTTAGGCTTTTCTTTCCCCAAATGGAGAACCTTTTTAGTCAAACACAAAAAGCCCATGCGCTTTTCATTACAATGCGTACAAAGATAAAGATAACTATATGAAACTTCGTATAACCGATTGAACACATCTTACATTCAACCGAATATACATCAACCGGCGCGGCAAAGCATCGTGGTAAAGGGTTTTAACCCCTCCAAATAGGGGACCTTTAATCCGACTTACTAAGCCCATGCGCTCGATCGCATCATGCATACAAAGAATAAAGACAATAATATCAAACTTAGTATGCCCGATTGAACATATCTTACATTCAACCGAAGACACATCAACCGGCGCGGCAAAGCATCGTGGTAAAGGATTTTAACCTCTTCAATTAGAGGACCTTTCATCGCACTTACTAAGCCCATGCGCAATTAACACAACGCATATATATAAAACAAAAGTGAATACAAAGATATCTGACGCGGCGAAGCATCGTGGTAAAGGATTTTAACCTCTTCAATTAGAGGACCTTTCATCGCACTTACTAAGCCAATGCGCAATTAACACAATGCATGTAAAAAATAAAGACCATAATATCGGCTTCGTATACCCGATTGAACACATCTTACATTCAACAGAATATACATCAATCGACGCGGCAAAGCATCATGATAAAAGATTTTAACCCCTCAAAATAGGGGACCTTTAATCCAACTTACTAAGCCCATGCGCTCGATCACATCATGCATAAACAAATAACGTGCGGAATTTAAATGACAAATAACAAGTAAATCAAAGCAACATAAAACAAAAGAATGTGCCGTTTACTCAAGCGGTACGTGGAGTTGTATCCCGAGTACAGATCATACTACCGTCCATTCGGAATCGGCTATGAAATTTATGTCCGGGTTTCCATCCGATATACCGTGAGAGTTGACACATCTTTCATTTTATTCCAAGGCCACAACATACAATATTTCGTAATACATGCATATTTATCTACTCAAGGGCCACAACATGCATTTTAACATAATAATCATGCGAACAATACTCAATAAATAATCAAAATAAAACCTAAACGAATGTGAAAAATACCCTCAGGTCTAACCTTTCTTGCCGACTTTCGGACTTGCGTTTCACGGAGATCGGAAGGGTAAAGCTCCTCAACTTCTCCGGTTCACTGGTTTAGCATCTTAGCTCACTGTTTTACTGTTTTGCTTACTGTTTGGCCTCCGTTTTGCTGATGTTTCCTCTGTATTTTCTGCTCACTGTTTTGGTTGTATTTGTTCACTGTTTTGGCGATTTTTGGAGGCTAGAGGCTGCTGTTTTGGAAGGGTTCCAGGGGAAGTTTTTGTAACTATTTTGGGCAGTTTTCTGGGCTATGTTTTGGACAGTTTTAGGTGTACAGGGAGGTGGTTTGTGCGGCAGTTTTCAGGGATAATTGTAAGGGGGCTGAGTGGACTGTGAGGCTTTGGTATTTTGGCTGATGCGTGAGGCAGTGAAGGGCAGAGACGTTAAGGGCAGTTACTTACATGAAGGGCCGAGCGTGTGATGGTCTGCTCGGTTCGTGGCTGTGCGTAGGGTGTAATAAGGCTAAGTGAGTGGAGGGTGTTGGCGATGTGGAAATAGGTTGGTGAAGGCAATGAAGAGTGAGGGCAAGTGGCTTATGTGCATGCGTTAAGGTTGTGAGCAAGTGGCTGTTTGTGAGGGTAGTGTTAGTGTTGC
The DNA here is from genome assembly GCA_019454045.1 of Zanthoxylum bungeanum. Lineage (NCBI taxonomy): Eukaryota > Viridiplantae > Streptophyta > Magnoliopsida > Sapindales > Rutaceae > Zanthoxylum > Zanthoxylum bungeanum. The sequence continues at coordinate 22,900 of SKCR01019274.1, forward strand.
TACGTGAAGATTGAATTGAGGCTTTGTTGCGTGAAGGTATGGCTAGTCAGGAGGGGTTGTTTCGTGAGGTTAGGGGCTGGATGAATGCTTTTAGCGTGAATGCATGGTGAGAGAGAGAGGACGTTAGCGTGAGTGGCTGAGGTTGTTGAATAGGTTTTTGGCTGCTATTTGTTTAGGGTTTGCTTTATTTGTTCAGCTGGTTGAGGGAGAAAGCTGGGATGAGCAGGCCGTGAGTGTCTTGTAGTTGGGGAGAGAGAGCCCCTATGGTTTAGTTTGAGTTCTTTTGTTTTGTATATTGGCCGTGAGTGTCTTGTAGTTGGGAGTGCTAGGGTAGTGTCTTGGAAAAGTGTTTATTTTTTAGACAAAGGCTAGGCTTGACAAAGAAAGGGATTTGGCTAATTAAAAAGGGATATGATTTAGTTTCAAGTAAGGTAAATACAAGATTGAGGGGGGACAAATTTAGGCTTGATTAGGAAGTTTGTATATTTAATTTGTGTTGATTAGGCATACAATATTTAATTGGTTATGATTGATTTTAATTAGGCATAATATCTCTTTAATTTAGTATATGATATTTTGGATTAGGAAGTTACAATATTTTAATTTGGTATAATTATATTTTATGTCTTATTTAATTTGGTATGATTTTATTTCATGTTTTATTTAATTTGGTAAATGGCTTAATTAATTATTTTATTTTATTTGGTATATTATTTAATTAATATTTTATTTAATTGGGTTGTATTTTGAGGGCCTTGGGCGTGTGGTCCAAGTGTGGTGGGCTAGGTGTTGTGTTGGTTTGGTGAGTGGGTTTGGGCCAAGGTTAAATGGTTCTGGGTTTTTAGGCTAAAGGTGCTTTAAAACGGAGGTCCAACGAGTGAGCCTGGAGCTAAACAAGCGAATAAACTTTAACGAAATACCGATTCCCTTCCGACAACCGTTTCCCGCAACTTCCTCGACTAAAAAGGTAGTGTCTCCAAATGAGACTCATCATAGGGACTCACATGCAAAAATGCAGTGCCTACAGTAAGTTTTAAAGTTTATAAAGTTACGATTTCGCCCGAACAGTGCTTCCGCTGTGCCTGACCTCAACAATGTATACATGTGATAATTGAACACCCTAATATTAACTCACATATGTACTACCAAGTTTACGAAAAAATTTATGTATATGATTTTTACTAAGTTAATATTATACTAAGCATATATTTAACTTATTTTACTAAATTCCATAACTAAAGCATGTGTATATCATATGACAATTGTCAAGTTAATATATGTTTTATGAAATATTAATCTGGAAAAATTTCAGGTCTGACTTGCGTTAGTGTCACGTTCGTTCAGTCATTCGAACGAAACTTTTCAGAGAGTTCACGTTCGTGTAGCGTTTGATAAAGCGTTCAAATGATCCTTTCCAGAGAGCTTGCATTCGAGTGGCGTTTGATAACATGTTCAAATGAAAATATGGAACACTAAGTTTTTTCTTATGTGTTTGTCGAACGTTCGAACGCCCTTACATATTTTCATGCACAAAATATATTTTCCGGAGAAAAGGAGAATAAGACATGCAAAATCAAAGTTAACAACACTTGTAAGTTAATAAATTCTTAAGATTGTTGGGCGGATGTGTTATTAATCATTTTATAACATGCATTATTTAATCAAAATCATTAAATAGAAATCATACAAATTAAAAGTTGAACACAAACTCAAGTGTTAGAAGAACCTGAAAATGTATTGTGTAGAAGATGATGGATTGAAACCAAGTCGAGAAAATCTATATCCTTAAGAACTTATTAGCCCCGCCTCGGTGCACTACAGATCTCTTGTGGCTAACGTTCTCCTATGATGCTTGGTTGTTTCTTGTAAAAATGGCACTCCTTTGTTCAAGTACTTAAACTATGACAATGGTGGAAACTCTCTCACTTGGAAAATTTTAGACTCTCTAACAATTGCCTAAGATTTTGGAAATAATATTGAATGTAGAATTAATGGAGTAAAAATGAGAATTAAATGCCTTATTTACAGACATAAAGAGTGGTCATTGAAGAGATACCCTTAAGCTTAATGATACAATCCTTAAAAGGATCATAACTCTTCAATGTACCATTCCAACTCAAAGGTTATATCATTTCCCTATAAATGAAATATCAATTCATTTGGTGTCTTTCTTAAAAGTCACATATTAATGACATGTCTTATCACAAGACACCCTATAAATGAACCTTATATTTAGGAAATTTCCTACACCTTTGTTGTTAGTGATTCAGCTGAGGGTGTTGAAAAAACATCGGCTGCTCTTAAGGTTCTGAAACAGATCGGTGCTTATGCTGATGCTGAGAAGGCGATGGGATCCGTCCAAGGAAGAGTAAAATGAGAAACAGGCATTACATTTCTCGCAAGGGGCCACTGGTTGTGTACTCAATGGAATGGAGGGTGCTAAGCTTTTGAAGGCCTTTAGGAACATTCCTGGTGTTGAGAGGTTGGCCGATTTGTTGTTTGGACAAAATCAGCTTTTGAGAAGCTGGATGAGATCTATGGAAAGTTTGAAAAGGGTTCTGAGAAGAAGAAGAAGGGACTAAGATGGTCAATGGTGATCTGGCTAGGATTATTATTAACTCTCTGATGGGGTGCAGTCTGATGTCAGGCCTATTAAGGTGGAGGTTAAAATGGCTCCAATGAAGAAGAATCCTCTTAAGAACTATGTTGAGGTTGAACCCTTATGCTAAGACTGCTCGGAGGATGTCACTTTTAGCTGAGGCACTGCGTGTTAAGGCCAAGAAGAGGAATTCCGTCACTCATTGCTTTGTTTGATATTTTAGGTTTTAATTTTATGGTTTGATGTTCTTGTTAACAACTAATATACTACTACTTGGGATTTAATCATTTTGTAAATGAACTTAATATATTTAATCAATTATCGTTATTATTATTATTAACGGGTGTTTGGTACTTAACGTTTTTAAAGGGTGTTGTGATTGAAATGTGTTGATACCAAATTCAATGAATGTATCTGATACGAATTGTTAGTTCCATTTTTATATGTTTGTAACAAAACAAGTTCAATTGAGTTATGATAAGTCTTGAAGTACATGAAGCAATTGGACTGGTATTTGACAAAATTGTGCATGAAGATCAGACATGCGTTAGTGCTGCGTTCATTGTAGCGTTCGAACGTGTGGCGTTACTGTCACGTTCGTTGTTGGGTTCGAACGAAACATTCCAGAGAAAAAACATTCGAGGTGCGTTCGAGTATGCGTTCGAACGAAACTTTCCAGAGAGCACGTATTCGACAGGCGTTATAGTGGCGTTCGAACGCCCGTGCGGAACTGAGTTATTTTGAACGCGTTTTCAACAGATTTTGCAATTGGGAAGCCTATCTTTTTGCCCTACCTATATAAACACATTATAACCACCTTCCCCGAGTGTTGAAAACATACTCCTTAAAAGCTTCAAACCTTCATAGCTTTTCAACCAATTGTTTTCTCACCTTGAAGACTTCATTGTTTTTCCTTGTCTTCGCTTTTGTGGTGAGATTGATCCTTGTTAAACCATCAACACAAATCAAACCAACTTTCCTAATTCTTCAGAGTTCTTTAAGAGGAATATTGGTAGTCGGAGTTCCGGCGTTCAGAGTTGCAGAGTTGATCTGCTCAGAGACTTCAGAGGTTCTGAAGAAAACCGTGGGGTACAGGCTCGAGGAGTTCTTTGAGTTCTTGGAGTCTAGAGGTACTAGAGCAGTGGAGTTGCGACCATAGGTCTTTTACCATCGCTATAAGTATTTCTATGTTATAGTGGATTTTGGACTGGTAGCCGAGATACTCGGAGTGATTTTTTACTCGCACGAGTTTTCCACTTCGTCACCAAAATATATGTGTTGATTTTGTGTGATTGTTTTTAATATTCTGCATTATATTATAATTTTTTTAATATTAAAGTTTTTTTTTTTTTTTTTTTGCTTGTTAAGAATCCATAAAGATATTAATTAGGACTTATCTTAATTAATTATGATAAATTTCATATACGGTAAGAATTTAGGATAATTACGAACTTTCATGAATGATGAACAAAAGAACTTAATGTTTAAATGGAGGGATTTGGGGATTCTAGTCTTTTGGGCAACACATAGCACAGTTCTTTCCCCTCGACTAGCTGTCTGCCATATGCTTTTTCTGAAAGGGTTATTTTCACTATCTCACCTGAGGTTTACCTTATTGACATTTATGGCAAACGTATTCATTTATAATATAATCACCTCGCGTTTCATTTGTATGCTGTTTCTTTGACTGTTGAAAAGACTAAAATGCTACTGAATTTATAAAATAAGTATCGATAGTGTTACCATTTTATGAAATGACTAAAGTATCCTTGAAACTAAATCAAATGGACCTTGATGAATAATTAAGTAATTTTTTGAAAAAAAAACATTAAATTTTTTTTTATTTCCTCTCCCATATCAATCTCTTGCAAAACATATTACAAACAATGAGGGGGAAAAATCGTCCCTCCAGAAACCTTAACTTGAAAATTATAAGTTATTTTGACTAAAACATGAGTTTCTGTATTACAGGTTATTGGTTTGAATTGAAACAAAAAAAACCATCTAGATTCTTAACCACATTTTGAATTTCCTCAATAATAAAGTCGATTTCATTGCCCCCAAGGGGTGTGGCTGGTGGTGAAGGGTCCAAAATCTCACCTTGAGGGGTGCAACTTCTTGTAAGAGCCTGGGGCAGCCGGGGGTTTTACCTGCGCCGCGGCCCATAATGGGTGGTTTGGTGGCGGGGTTTCCAACGATTTCAAAAAACAAAAAAAAACAAAAAAAAAAAAAAAAAGTCGATTTCATTTGTGCTTCTAATAGCCCATTTAATAAGCTCCAACACATACTTGACATCTGATTCAATGATGAGATGAGAAGATTCCACTTGACTCGCATTCTTATAGCTTGAATTTTGGCCATTTCAATATCAACTATGTTTTGCGCCTGATCAGTGATAATTCCAATTGTTACTCCTAGATGATTCCTGAAAACTGCCACAAGACCAATGAAGTTTCTATCTTTGTCAAGTCTAATATCCATATTGATATGGATATCCCTGGCTATGTGGCCGCCAAAATTCAATTGAGATTCTTGCTGGCTTGACACCCTAGTTGATTCACAATACTTTCAGCCTTTGCAATGACTTAAGTGTGTTTCAAATTATGACTTCTAGAACAATACGCTGTTTCTAACATCCCAAATGACCCACATTAGTACAATGACGTGTCTCAATTCATTGTTGTCAAATAGTCAAGATATAAGAGAACAAATTATTTCACCGAACTGCCTTTGAACTCATGAACCAAGTTATCAAAGTTAGAAATTCTCCAACAGACCTTGGACATTTTACAAAAGAACAAGTCCACCTTATACAGGCCATATGGATGTAAGGTGGAAGGGAAATGGACTTTGATTACAAAGAAGACACCTTCATTACACAATAAGGATGCCCCCTAGCTTTAGTTGTTGCTTATAAGGATTATTTACGCATTCCAAAAAAAAATATTAACTTAAAATTATCTGGGAGTCTTAAGATTCCTCACCCATCGACATCGGAAATTGACAACTCATCATTCAAATAATTTTGTATGTATTCTTGAACGCATAGCTCTTTCATTTTCACGCTTTCTTGATCACAACAAAACTAAATTTTAATACAGAATAAAATCAAAAAAAAAAAATCATACCTCAATTACACCTTATGATCTCATCAAAGTTATTATGAAATAAAAAAATTAATATATTCTTAAAGTATAATATAGATTATTAATTTTTTCGAATATAACTGTCATTAACTGTTGAAGACATTTATCTTTCTCAAAATGACTGATTTTCAATTTGTTTTTCCTATATAATCCAATTACAAATACTTGATGATTCATAATTTCTTCACTTGAAATTCATTTTCACATAAAGTTCAAAAATATTCATTTTTCTACCCGAATTCAAAAAGTTTTTGCTTTTCCATATAGATATTATCAAATGACCAAACTATCATTTTCACGTTAGCAAAACTCTAATAATGTTGGCGTTCATGTGGAAAAGCGAATATTTTTTAATTACGAGTGGAAAACTGAACATTTCAAAATTCTATGACTTTAACTGCACTTTATTCCATCTTTGGATGAAAAATTGATAATTTCCTATATTATATTATATTAAGAGATGTGGTTGCTTGCCAATTTTCATGAGTGAATATAATTAAAGTTCCCAAGTGCAAGTCCACAAGTCAATTATAATAATGGACTAGGAGTCCAAGATCATTCTTCCTGAGAAAATATTGTTGAACACAAAATATGTCAATCAATAACATAAATTGAAATGTAAGAAATTAAAGGTCAGGAAAATGTGATTTATGTGAAGTGCTAGAAATATAAAAATACAATAAAATAAATTGTAAGAATATAAATAATAAAAAGGATGGAGTGGGGATGTGATTCCACCAACACGCATTAGTCACTTACCCCATGTCACATACACTATTTTCATCCAAGATTAAACCATACAAAGCATATATCTCATGTTAATGACACATAAACAAATAAAGATTCATAACGATAGATTATCCCAAAGTTCATTATTCCTAAAGGTACAAACCTAACATAATTGTCCATATTGTCAATGTTCATAAGTATGAATTTAGAAGAATCATGAGTTTTTATCAATATAGCGGAAGAAGCGCTATTCGGACGAAATCGTAGTTTAAAATTTTTTATCTTACGAATAAATTATTCAATATCCAATATTAATAATTCATTCATATTTCACCTAAATATATTTATTCAATATCATATAACGGAATAAATAATATAAAAACACCGCGAAACTTTTGCAAAAATATTTTTTCCGCAAAATAGCATAAAACACGTTTCCGGCCGAACCGACCGACCAATGCACATGGGGACTGCCCAGGTTAGCCCCAAAAATATTTGAACAGTTCGTGGGCTGCCCAAACAGTGCCCAGTTAACTGTTTGGGCAGCTGTTATCCGGTAACGCCGTTTTTTGCCGTTTTCACGTATTTTCACTCCGAAACAATTTCCGATAAATATTTTTCTTGGGCAATTAAAATAAACCAATTTATTCTATTTACTCAATAAATAAAAACTGAATTTTTATCTGAAAAATCATATTTATCATAATTTTCGTGAGACCCTAAAGTTTTACAAATTAATCATTTTGGTCCTTAAAATGTCAAATACATATTTAATTGATTCGAAATCAATCCCAAAATAATTTATACATGTCAAATACATGAAATTACAAATTGCAACAAAATCCAGAAACTTTTTCCAAATTGCCGAAACTGTCGAGATTTTTCAATTAATTACAATTTGGCCCAATTTGTTCAAAACACATCAAGATCAAATTCAATTAATCCCAAATTTAATATACATCAAATATACATCAAATAAAATCATATATATGAAAATCCCCAAAATTAGAATGGGTTAAGAACCCTAATTTCATAAATTACTCCAATTTCACAATTTACATTAAATTGAATAAATTCAACAATTTAATCAATCAATTACCACACCAATCAAGTCTCACCATCATGAAATTAATCAATAACAATTCTAGGTTAATTATGAATGGCTAATCAACTCTAAAATGACAACTTTAATCTCTAATTAATTTATTAAGCTTAATTACACTAATAAGCTTATAAATTAATCATGCATGCTTAACACCTTCAAACAAGCTTCCAACAAATTTAATTACAAACTAAAAGAGTAGAGACATCATCTTAACAACACAATTTGAAGTTAAGAATAATAGAAACAATTTCTATGTTGAAGAAAATATGAAATTACTTACAAAATTCCAAAATTTGGCTTTGTTTTTCCTTTCTTTCTTCACCTTTGCTCTCAACTCACTTTGTAAAATTTTGTTCAACTTGTCTTGTTCAACTTGTCTAAGTATGAAAAATGGAACAAAACAATTTTGTTTAACCAATTCCATCTTAGCCGAAATTCAAAGAAAAAAATAAATATCAAGTATTTATTTTGTTTGATTTTCATTCGCCCACATTTTACAATATTAAAGTTAACACCTTATCTTTAATAAAGTGAAACAAATGTGTTCCAATGAAACGATGACATCATCCTTTTCCACTTAATAATAAAGCTAAACATCATTTAAAAGATATTTTTTTATTTAATAACTTAATTATTTAACATTTAAATAATTAAATAATTAAATACAAATATCAATATATGTATTATATTTACTTTAAATATTGAAATACATATATATAAATGATATATGTCAAATATCATAATTTGATATTAAATTTAATGTGTATTAAATAATATCAAATATTAAATACAAATACACATTAAATCGGAAATGACCGTTAGGTCCCGATTGCATGTATTTTTCGTTTAACCGTTAAACGAGTTATAAATAATCAGTATTATTCACAACAGTTGCCATAGTGCTCTATGAGTATATTTTATTATTGAGACTCTCTAGATTCAGGCATATCCTTCACGAAATCTAATTTCGTGTCCATAATTCACCCACCTGTAAATTATGACGACCACAGATAAACTCGTTAAATCATACAGCTCGAGGTCACTGCATACGTATAATCCCACCGTCACAGGTATCCGGATTATCCCAGAGATATAGATATAAACGTCAAATCTCTATAGGAATTATCTCGTCGACGTATCTATTAGCAATCTTTAAATGACATTCGAAACTCACTTCCGAAGTATACTATGGCCATAGAATTAACAGATTGCTAATCACATATGGGCTACCTATGCTCTGTACACAGAACTGAAGAATACTTTCTTGATACTCACATGATATCATGAGCATGAGTCCACACCCAACGAACAGGCGGAGGTCTGATCTAAATAGATCGGTGACGTGGCTGTTATTTAAGTATGTAGGATAACTCATATATCCACAGTGGTATCTCAAGTCAAATAATAACTATGTTACTCAACCCGAGAATATTCCTATTGACGTTGGTGTACCACCTATTTGGAAATCTTCGGTGAGTCGTTCAGTGTTTATCAAATAAAACCTACACGTCTATATGAGTCTCCCAAGACTCATGGTTCATTAGGATAAATCATCGGACCAAGTCCGATATACGACATGTACTGGTCTCAGCGGATTTTACTAACCGACCTATGTCAGTAAATCTTGACCAAGAACTTAATTTAAGAATATACAACTTAAAGTGACACTTCTCAATGTCAATTACAAACTATGTTGTAACTGCGCACTACGTTGTAAATCCAAGGGTATTTGTCTAATATATATACATATCACTAAACCAGATTTAGTTTCAATCTAATCAATCTAATTGAAATTAGATCGAATACGTATATAAAAGACAAGAGTGCTACCATTTAAATTAGTAATATTATGGAAAAAGTTATTGCTCGTATTCATGAATCAGACATAAATACGATCCGGATTGGCGCTCAGAGCACCAACCCTAATAATTTCTCCCACTTGCTCTAGTGCCATTCCATGGTTATTGTTAGGGTTGGTGCTCAGAGTGCCAATTCCCGGTTGTTTTTCCTTATAAATACTATTGTAAACGTTTTATTATGAATAAAATAAGCAATTTCAATAATATAATATTTCTTCTTATATGGTAAAGACGTAATAGACCTTAGGATGGTTAGTCATGATGCAGTTGTAAAAACATCGCAACTGACATTGAGTTGTATCACGACGTTGTCATTCTCAGACTGTTCCTGGTCAAGGTTTACACTACTTGGTCAGTAAAGTAAACCCGTTGAGACCGATACATGTAGTATACTAGAATATATGATTCCAATGGTTTCTCAATAAACCATGAGTCTTGGAGACTCGTATAGATGTGTAGGTATTTATAGCGGATAAACATTGAACGACTCACCGAAGATTCTTAATGGATGATACACCAAAGTCAATAAGAATCTTTTCGGGTTGAGTAGCATTTGTGATTCTTCGACTTGAAATACCACTGTGAGCACATGAGACATCTTCCACACATAGATGGCAGTCACGTCACCAATCTATTCAGATCAGACCTCCATCTGTTCGTTGGTGTGGACAGATCCTCAGGGTGTCTTGTGTGTGTCGAGAGAGGATCCGTCAGTTCTGTGTACAGAGCATAGGTAGTCCATATATGATTAGCAAACAGATAAAAAACCATGGCCCGTGGTACACTTTAGAAGTGAGTTCTAAGTGTTCTTTTAGAGATTGCTAATAGATACGTCGACGAGATTGTCCTTATGGAGATTTGACGTTTACATCTATATCTCTGGGATATATCCGGATACCTGTGACAGAGGAATTATATATATGCCATGACCTCGACCTGTATGATTCAGCGAGATTATCCGTGGTCGTCATAATTTACGGGTGGGTAAATTATGGACACGAAATTTGGATTCGTGACGGATATGCCTGAATCTAGAGAGTCTCACTAGTGAAATATACTCGTAGAGCAATAGTGTAACTTTTATAAATACTTGATTATTTATAAGTCGTTTAAATGTTAAACAAAAAATACATGTGAAGGGACCTAATAGTCATTTCCTAATTATTGTGTATTTGTATTAATGATAGATTTTATTAAATACACATTAATTAAATGTCAAATTGTGATATTTGACTTATATCATAAATACATATGTATTTGGATATTTAATGTAAATATAAATAATTATTGAAATATTTATATTTAAATAATTATTTAATTGTTAAATAATTAAATTAATTAAAAATATAAATATCTTAAGTTTTGATATTTTTTGGAAATGCCTTGAGCTGCTTTTGTTGACTTGTTGAATATTCATTAAAGGTGTAATGATCAAGTTGCAAGTTGATAAAGCAAAAATTAATTGAAACAAAAATAATATCTAGATATTATTGTATACACCAAATTTGGCCAATGGCATATTTGGGGAGTATATATTGTTTTGTTTCATTTTCATTAGGTTAAGTGTTCATAAGTTACCAAAACAAATACAAAAGAGTTGAGAGAAAAGTTTGAAGACAAAGAAAAAAAAGCTTGAAATAATTTGATTTTGTAAGTCTTTCTTTTAATCTTCCAACATAGAAAATATTTTTAACATGCTTAGCTTCAACATGTGTTGCTAGGATGTTGTCTCTACACTTTTAGTTTGTTTTAATTGGTTGTGAACTTGTTTGAAAGATGTATGCATGTATGGTTATTAAGTAAGCTTGAAATGGTTTCAATGGCTTACTTTTGATTTGATAATCATGTTGCCATTCTACATTTTCTAAGCCACTCATTGATGACCTAGAATTGTTCTTGAGTTGTTTCATGATGTGTGAGACTTTTTTGGGGTAGTTTAGATTAAATTAAAGTGATGGATTTAATTGATTTGGTAATATTTGTCAATTTGAAGAAATTGAAAATTGTAAAATTAGGTTCTTAACCCTTTCCAATTTGGGGATTTTCATATATGTGATGTATTATGGTGTATATGATGCTTTTAATTTTTGAGTTGATTGGTTTGATCTTGACATGTTTTGAACAAAAAGGACAATATTGCAAAAACTGAAAAATTCTGGGTGGTTTCGGCAATTAGCATAAAATTGGGGATTTTGATGCAATCTGATTTTGATGTGTTGACATGTTGGAAATCATTTTAGAATTGATTTAGAATCATCCAAAATTATATTTGACAATTTTAGGACTAAAATGATCATTTGCAAAGTTGTGGGGCAATTCGGTAATTACCAAGAAATTTGATTTTCGTGTAATTTTTCAGAATTTAATAATTGGGTAATTAAATAAATAAGTTTATTTAATTGATCCAAGAAAAATTTTGAAATCGGAAAATTTTGATTTTCCACGATTCCGCTGCGTTACCGGATTTTCGCCATATAAAACCCCTACAAAATGGTATCAGAGCGAGTCTGATTCTAGACACCCTAATATGATTATGCCTTTTAAAAGCAATGTTTAATTTAATCTTTACTTGATACATGCATGTGTTTATTTAATTTGATTAAATAAAGTAAAAAACATCTTTTGCGGAAAATCTCTAATTTATAAGGTTTATGTTAATTATGTATTTGATGCATGTTACATGGTCCGTCTTGTCAATATGGTTTATGGATATTTTTCTGTGAATGCATCCTAGATCGTGTCATAGCTGTGAGGGTGTAACCGATAGAAATTTATTTATGCCGGATGTATATCAGATACTAGATAAATTCAAGCGAAAGCAGAATCCTGAACGTGCCAAAGCTGTCAGGGTTACGCAAGTAGCTTGAGTTTATCATTGACGAGTTTAACCTTGGCACGCCTCCTTGTGAACGTGCCAAAATTGTCACAACGAGAAACGACTAGGACCGGAAACCCATGAGTCACTATTGAGTGATTGACAATGAGTTGTCTACCTGATGAATATATGTAGGCAAGAACGTGCAAAAGCTGTGAGCTGAAATATATTCATGGGATCCACCTTTCGCTATTTGTATTTAATTTAATTATTAAATCTTTGTATTCTGTTTGGGGATTACAAGATTGCATGTTTAGTGGGATGGGGTATTTTTAGATTACAAAAAATGATCTAGTTAGCGATTTTGATATTATATGAAATTGCTCAATTTCTGCTAACCATTTTTCGTAATCTATATGATATATTTGCGATGGCGGCACAATCGACTAATCCGTTTGCCCGTATGTTGGATATGAACAAACTTAAAGGCGTTGAGAACTTGACTGATTGGGATTTGAATTTAAGGATTGTCATTGATTCCGAGAAGTTGGGATATGTACTCGAGGGTCCGCTGCCCCTTGAGGTGTTTGAGGACGCAACACCGGAGGAACACCAAGTTTTCCAAGCTTGGAAAGATGATGATTTAAAAGTTAAATCATACATCTTAAGTTCACTGGCACCGGGACTCAAGAAACAATATTATGGCATGACAGATGCATATAGTATGATGATGCGATTAAGAGAATCGTTCATGAACCAAGAACAAATTGTTGTTCATAAAATTGCGATGGAACTGTTCCATGCGCGACTGGACGAGGGACAAGCTGTGAGCTCGCGTGTTCTTCATATGATCGATCAACTAAGGCAACATAATCTTCCTTTGAATGACATTATCGGTAGGAGTGACATTCTTGGTTTGCTCCCAGCTTCATATCGCCAATCCATGATGTATTTCAACATGAATGGGATTATCTTTTCCTACCATGAACTGCATTGGATGCTGATCACGTCGGAAGATGACCTAAGGAAAGGAGTACCGACTTGCCCTATGAAACCTACTTCACTATCTGCTTCTTCCCAGACCTGGTCAGAGGGAAAGAAGACGAAATCGAAGAAGAAGAAGAAGAAAGGTTTCGGTTCTTAACCGCAAGGAAAGATAACTGATAAGTGTGGTTTATACCCACTTATTCCAATATCTTTAGCTTATTATTTTGTTATAATTCGAGATATTAATATCATTTATAATTTAATTTATGTTTTATTTGTAGGAGCATTAATATATGGATCGGGGAATAATTTCACGTGTTTTGGGAGTTTCGGGAACACAGATGAGCACAGAGCATTGCCAAATCATCAGGCGCCATGGCGCCAAAATCACATACACTTTCCAGCAATTGAGGCGCCACGGCGCCATTGGCAAAAGCAATTGAGGCGCCATGGCGCCAGTTTGAAGCACAATTGAGGTGCCACGGCGCCTTCACATGCCAAAGTCTCCATATAAAAGGCAGAGGATTGGCGCCGCGGCGTCCACTTAAGGAGCCGCGACGCTGCGGAGAAGAGAAGCACGCGCATTCCATGAAAGAATTTTAGGGTTTCAATAATCCTAATGCTACCCAAAGACTCCCTGCCTCAACTATAATATAACATTACATCCAACACTCAAGATGAGGCTAATACACTGCACAAAACACAGAAACAAATATTTTTAGAGATCCAAGGAGAGGATTGAAGAGCGAAAAGAGGAGATTAAGGCGGTGACATCCGAGGAGGAAGAGATTCAATTCGGGTTATATCTTCTAGTTTCTTTCTTAGAACTCTAATGATTTCCATTAGATTCATGAATTGTTTATCATTGATTTTATCTTTTTATCATGAACTAACTCCTTAATTTTGGAGAATGATGTAATCTATGCTTGAACCTTGTAATTGTTTGTCGATTTTGTTATGAAGTTTTATTGAATTTATTTATATTCTTTTGAGTTTAATGCTTCTTGATTGTTGGCCACAATTTGAGATGATGAATGTTTAGAATCTATCACTCGAGAGAGGGGATTTTGAATAGATATAGAGAATATAACCTAGGATTTTATAGAGTTCGAGAGAATCTGTAGTCCTTTGAAGTCGTTAAAATAGAATCACAAATCGTAATGAGTTGTTAACTATTGGATTTTTATAGAGATATCGAAGTCTATAGTTGATGATATTTTCACTCGGCACTCGAAGAGAGGGAGTGAATATTTTAGGAGTCTTGACTTATAAATAATATAACTGAACAAAGATTAATTGGTATTACAAATACATAGGTGACAGCTAGGTGAAATCAGGATCCAGAATCTCTATCGTATTAGTTCCTCCTATCTAAATATTTGTATATTTTATTTAATTATTAAAATCTTTATTATTATCGTCTAAATAAAGTTAGAATTATCAATTGTAGTACTTAGTGCGAGTTAACGCAATCCCTGTGGGTTCGACACTCTTTCACTGATTTATACTAAAACTTGACACCGTACACTTGCGGTACGATATAAAAATATCACAACAAGTTTTTGGCGCCGTTGCCGGGAATTGTTTTTTAATTCACATTAATACTACTACCAAGTAATTTTAGCTTAATTTAATTTTTATTTTGTATTTAATTTTTACTTTATTTCTTATTTTTGTCTTCGATTTTATTTTTATTTTTTTATTTATTTTTTATTTTTTATTTTTTTTTTGTTACTGATTTTTTTTTTCTTTTGGTGCTTCAGTGAATGCGAAAAGCCACAAGTCTCAACTCGCTCCTGTTTGATCCTGAATAGAAAGAACTGCGAGGAGACTAAGGAAAGAAAGAAAAATTGAAAGAAGCAATGGCAGCTGAAAACATAGAGAACAACCCACGCCATGTGGCAATCAGAGATCACTTCAAACGGTCTTTGATGATATATGCTCTGGGATTGCCCATCAACCAATCAACGCCAACAGTTTTGAGTTAAAACCTGCATTGATCAACATGGTACAAAGGAATCAGTTTGGGGGTTCAGCTGTAGAGGATCCCAACTTGCACTTAAGGATGTTCCTGGAGATCGCAGATACCATAAAGTAAATGGCGTGAGTAAAGAGGCTATCAGGCTACGCTTATTTTCATTCTCTTTACGGGATAAAACGTGGGATTGGCTGCAATCAATACAGACAGGGAGATCATGACATGGCAGGATATGGCCACAAAATTCTTGACAGATTCTTTCCACCAGCTAAATCAGCTCAACTGAGGGCAGAAATCAGTGTATTAAGCAGCTGGAAACTGAGACTTTGTATGAAACATAGGAGCGCTTTAAGGATTTACTACGAAGATGCCCACAACATGATTATGCAGATTGGGTCCAGATTCAGTTGTTCTATAATGGGTTGAATGGTCTGAATAGGACTGTGGTTGATGCAGCAGCTGGGGGAGCTCTATTCAGGAAATCAGCTGAGGAAGCGCACAATTTATTGGAAGAAATGGCCATTAACCATTATCAATGGCCAAGTGAACGCGCTACTGTAACCAAAATGGCTGGGATTTATGAAGTAGACCCTCTTGTGGCACTTACAGCTCAGATTTCTACCTTGGCCACCCAAGTAGTAGCCCTGACAAAACCACGAGTATCATCTATTGAATCAGCGGCAGCTACAAATATGCAGTTACTAGAAGGAAACCCGAACTTTGAGCAAATCCAATATGTGAACAATCGGAACTTCAACAGCTATAGAGGAAATCTTGTGCCTAACCGTTATCATCCAAACCTGTCATATGCTAACACAGAGAATACCTTGCAGCCTTCTTCTGGTTTTGACTATAAAAAAGATGAGCAGAAATCTTCCTTAGAAGAATTCGTGAGCACGTTTGCTGCTAGTACTTCAGCGAAATTTGAGAAGACTGAGTCAAGGCTAAACAATATTGAGATACACATGGAAAATATGGAGGCTACAATGAAGTCTTTAGAAACACAAATTGGGCAGATTGCATCCTCCATAACCAAGCAGCAGTAGGGGGATTTGAATAAAATGTCACAGCCGCCAAGCTATCTTTTTCATGTCAAAGCAGTCATGGATACAAAAGAAGAAGCTACCATGACCACCATTTGGGTGGTTGCGTCTGGCTGAAGACGTTAAACTTAGCGCTAGGGGAGGCAACCCTTGCATTTCTTTTATTATTATTTTCTTTACTTTTATTTTATTGTGTGCTATTTATTTATTTGTATGTTATTTATGCAGGTAGCACGAGACACACAACGCCCGCGCAACCAAATTCTAACCAGCAAGAGTCTGATCAACTCCATGCACGGTAGTGTTGTTCCTCACTCTTGCTCTTGATATTTATCTTACATTGAGGACAATGCAAATTTTAAGTTTGGGGGTGTGTGCATGTTGTTTACTTGCTATTTAGTTGTTTAAATTTATTAAAAAAAAAATATTGTTTTAGTCATTGATAGTCAAGCATAAATCCTATGATGAATATTGTTTGTTTATGGATGAAATTTTAGAAACGATAAGTGCCCGATTTACTTTTATATGATGCCTTGAATAATTGATCTATGTTAGACTCGTAAGCACTTAAAAATAGGTTTTTAGCAGTAAAACTTAAGTAGTTGACAAGGTGACTAGTTGACGAAATTGCATGTCGATGAATGACCGTTTGCTTAAATATATATCTTGATTTGCTAGTGTTATGAAGTATGGTATAGCTAAAAAGAAAAATGTCTCTAAAGAAAGAAAATAAACCACCTATAACTGATAAGCGTGAAGCTACCCATGGGCGAGTATTAGGACCACCATGAGGAGAAATGCTACCTTAAAGGGTAGGTGTGTTGATTAAAAAAATAAAAGAGCAAAAAGAGACAAGAAAAAAAAAATCATACCATACTGAGCACAAAATAAAGCAATTACAGAGCATAATTGAGATATCTAGGTTGGTTTGACCCATCGATTCTAATTTCTAAACGAAATCATTAAGTTGGCTTACTCATGAGTCGAGCTGTGAATGAACCTTTACACAAACACACACTGTGAGTCTAGCTTAGATGATTTACTCAATAATTTGGATCTCAGTTGCAATTGAGTACTTTGAAGGTTCTCTAATTTCATTTATAAGCTTTCTTTGAGGATATATTTATGTGCAACTATCGAGACTATTTTTTTTATTTTTATATTTTTGCATGATTGTGTGTGAATGACGTTTGTGGGTGTCGTCGCTGTAAGCCCTCACGAGACTATAACTCGTCCACTAGGGCCGCCTAGGGGTTTAAAGGCTTGTTGCATATGTTAAATGCAATCGTGATCCCTACGAAAGTGGCTTAGTTAATTTAGTAATTTGATTTGTTAATTGAATTTAGTTTTTATTTTTATCTTTTGCTCGGGACTAGCAAAACCTTAAGTTTGGGGGTGTTTGATAAATGTGGTTTATACCCACTTATTCCAATATCTTTAGCTTATTATTTTGTTATAATTCGAGATATTTAATATCATTTATAATTTAATTTATGTTTTATTTGTAGGAGCATTAATATATGGATCAGGGAATAATTGCACGTGTTTTGGGAAGTTTCGGGAACACAGGATGAGCACAGAGCATTGCCAAATCATCAGGCGCCATGGCGCCAAAATCACATACACTTTCCAGCAATTGAGGCGCCACGGCGCCATTGGCAAAAGCAATTGAGGCGCCATGGCGCCAGTTGAAGCAACAATTGAGGTGCCACGGCGCCTTCACATGCCAAGTCTCCATATAAAAGGTAGATGATATGGCGCCGCGGCGCCCACTTAAGGAGCCGCGGCGCTGCGGAGAAGAGAAGCACGCGCATTCCAGGAAAGAATTTTAGGGTTTTCAATAATCCTAATGCTACCCAAAGACTCTCTGCCTCAACTATAAATATAACATTACATCCAACACTCAAGAGGAGGCTAATACACTGCACAAAACACAGAAACAAATATTTTTAGAGATCCAAGGAGAGGATTGAAGAGCGAAAAGAGGAGATTAATGGGTGACATCCGAGGAGGAAGAGATTCAATTCGGGTTATATCTTCTAGTTTCTTTCTTAGAACTCTAATGATTTCCATTAGATTCATGAATTGTTTATCATTGATTTTATCTTTTATCATGAACTAACTCCTTAATTTTGGAGAATGATGTAATCTATGCTTGAACCTTGTAATTGTTTGTCGATTTTGTTATGAAGTTTTATTGAATTTATTTATATTCTTTTGAGTTTAATGCTTCTTGATTGTTGGCCACAATTTGAGATGATGAATGTTTAGAATCTATCACTCGAGAGATGGGATTTTGAATAGATCTAGAGAATATAACCTAGGATTTTATAGAGTTCGAGAGAATCTGTAGTCCTTTGAAGTCGTTAAAATAGAATCACAAATCGTAATGAGTTGTTAACTATTGGATTTTTATAGAGATATCGAAGTCTATAGTTGATGATATTTTCACTCGGCACTCGAGAGAGGGAGTGAATATTTTAGGAGTCTTGACTTATAATAATATAACTGAACAAAGATTAATTGGTATTACAAATACATAGGTGACAGCTAGGTGAAATCAGGATCCAGAATCTCTATCGTATTAGTTCCTCCTATCTAAATATTTGTATATTTTATTTAATTATTAAAATCTTTATTAATTATCGTCTAAATAAAGTTAGAATTATCAATTGTAGTGCTTAGTGCGAGTTAACGCAATCCCTGTGGGTTCGACACTCTTTCACTGATTTATACTAAAACTTGACACCGTACAGTTGCGGTACGATATAAAAATATCACAACAATAACAAAGCCAAGAGGGCTTCTGACGACAAATGCCATCACTGCAGCAAAGTCGAGCACTGGAAAAGAAACTGTCCTGACTACATTGCCCAGATAAGGAATGAGAGAGCATTTACATCAGGTACTTTTATTTTTCCAATTATTGATATCTCACTGCCTTGTGAAGCTGTTACATCTAGCTGGATTTTGGATTCTGCTTGTCCTGTTCACATTTGCAATTCGTTGCAGGTGTTGAAGGAAAGTAAGAAACTAAAGCCTGGAGAGATGCATTTGCGCTTTGGGAGTGGAGACTCTCTGGATACACTTGCAGTGGGAGTATGCGAGATCCCTTTGCCGAATGGAAACCTTTTGTTGTATGATTGCTACGTTGTACCAGGATGTGTAACAAATATTATATCTCTTTTTGTATTAGATACATAAGGTTATCGTATTAATATTAAAAAATGTTCTTTGTATTTATATGATAAACATAATTTTCAGATCCTTTGTTGTCCAAATGAGCATGGTCATTACACATTGCATACTTCAAAAGATATTTTGAATATTGGGATTAATAAATGTAGTTTACATGTTATTAATAATACTGAAATTTGGCATATGCGGCTAAGTCATAAAGGCGTTAAACACCTTACCCAATTGGTTAAGGATGGTTTGATACCAGATCTCACCATTGAACCCTATCCAACTAGTGAATCATGTATTCAAGGTAAGATGACCAAAACCTAATTTTCTGATGTTGGACATCGCGCCACTAACTTACTGGAAATCGTACAATCTGATGTATGTGGTCCACTAAGTCAGACTGCTCAACGTGGTTATTCATACTTCGTTACCTTTACCGATGATCTGTCACGGTACGGTTATGTTTATTTGATGCGACATAAATCGGAAACCTTTGAAAAGTTCAAAGAGTTACGAAATGAAGTAGAAAAACAAACCGATCAATATAATAAATGCCTTCGATCTGATCGAGGCGGCGAATATATGAGCAGTGAGTTCATGGATTATATGAAGGAGAATGGGATTCTCGCTCAATATACTCCTCCAGGTACTCCACAGCACAATGAAGTCTCTGAGAGGAGAAATCAGACTTTATTGGATATGGTCCGAACTATGTTGAGTTTTACAGATTTGCCCTATTACTTATGAGGCTACTCTTTTTTAACAGTTGCACATCCATAAATGAACTTGATGAAGTCCAACCTAAGAACAACGAAACAACGGAGGAACCTGAAGTTCAAGTAGATGAAGAACCTTCAACACACACACTTCGCAGGTCACAAAGGGTATCTAGACCTCCTGAACGCTTGTATTTGATACAAGAGAAGAGTCTCGATGTTCTCTTAGTTGAAGAGAGTGATCCTTTTACCTGTAGAGAATTGATGTTGGACATCGACTCTGTGAAATGGCAAAGTGCCATGAAATCCGAGTTAGACTCAATGCATGAGAATTAAGTTTGGGACTTGGTTTCGCTTCCCGAAGGAATTGTTCCTATCGGTTGTAAATGGGTTTACAAGAGGAAGCACGGGCCTGATGGAAAGGTTTCAACCTATAAGGCCCAACTGGTAGCAAAGGGTTACACGCAGCGACCTGGCGTCGACTACGATGAAACTTTTCACCAGTTGCAATGCTTAAGTCTATTAGGATTTTGCTTTCTATAGTTGCGTATCATGACTGCGAGATTTGGCAAATGGATGTCAAAATGGCTTTTCTAAATGGATTTCTTGATGAAGAAATCTATATGGAACATCCAGAAGGTTTTGCGTCCAGCGAGAACTCGGGTATGGTATGTAAGCTTAAGAAGTCCATTTATGGACTTAAACAAGCTTCATGAAGTTGGAATCTTCGATTCGATGAGATTATTAGATCGTCTCATTTTCTCAATAATTCGGAAGAATCATGTGTGTATTGGAAGGCTAGTGGGAGCATGGTTGTATTTTTAGTCCTCTATGTTGATGACATCCTAATCATTGGGAATGATATAAGGATGATGCAAGGCGTCAAAGCTTACCTATGTAAGAATTTCTCCATGAAGGACCTGGGAGAAGCTTCATATGTTTTAGGCATAAAACTCTATAGAGATAGTGAGAGGAAGGTGATGGGGTTATCCTAATCAACGTACATAGATAAGATCTTGGAACGATACAATTTTGGTAACTGTAAGACAACAAAAATATCGTTCAGACATGGGATTCATCTTTCAAAGAAGATGAGAATGTTAGAATGTCTAACCAATCTTATGCTTCGTGTTTGGGTAGCATAATGTATGCCATGTTATGTACTAGGCTTGATATCAGTTTCGCTGTTAGCGTAACCAATAGATATCAGTCCAATCCAGGAAATGACCATTGGATGGCCATTAAACATATCCTGAAGTATCTTAAAGGTACTAAGGATAAGTTGATTATTTATGGAGGAAGTGAACTGTAAGTTAATGGGAATACGAATTCTGACTTCCAATCGGATCCCGATGAGAGAAAGTCTACATCTGGATTCGTCTTTACCCTTAACGGAGGTGCAGTTTGCTGGAAGAGTTCCAAACAGGGGTCAACGGCAGATTCCACCACAGAGGTGGAATATATTGCAGCTTATGAAGTTGTATAGATTAGGAACTTTATCATAGAATTGGGAGTTGTGCCAAGTATCGAGAATGTGATTCCGTTATACTGTGATAATACTAGAGCCATTGCGCAAGCAAAGGAACCGAGGGCGCATCAGAAGTCAAAGCATGCGGAACGCAAGTACCACATCATTCGAGAGATTGTGTCACTAGGAGATATTGTCGTGTGCAAGGTACCGAGTGAAAATAATGTAGTAGACCCGCTTACGAAGGCCATACCTTCGAAGTTATTTGATAAACATGTGGAGTCGATGGGTATTAGATACAATCGATATTGGCACTAGAGCAAGTGAGAGATTTTGTTGCGGTTGGTGCTCAGAGCGCCAATTCCCGGTTGTATTTCCTTGTAAATACTATTGTAAAATGTTTTATTATGAATAAAATGAGTAGTTTCTATAATATAATATATCTTCTCATATGGTAAAGATGTAATAGACCTTAGCATGATTATTCAAGATACAGTTGCAAAAACGTCGCAATTGACATTGAGTTGTATCATGACGTTGTCATTCTTAGACAGTTCCTGGTCAAGATTTACACTACTTGGTCAGTAAAGTAAACCCATTGAGACCGGTACATGTCGTATACTGGAATATATGATTCCAATGGTTTCTCAATGAATCATGAGTCTTGGAGACTCGTATAGATGTGTAGGTGTTTATAGCGGATAAACACTGAACGAATCACTGAAGATTCTTAATGGATGGTACACCAACGTCAATAAGAATCTTCTCGGGTTGCATAGAATTTGTGATTTTTCGACTTGAGATACCACTGTGGGCACATGAGACATCTTCCATACTTAGATGGCAGTCACGTCACCAATCTATTCATATCAGACCTCTGCCTGTTCGTTGGGTGTGGACAGACCATCAGGGTGTCCTGTGTGTGTCGGGATAGGATCCGTCAGTTCTTTGTACAGAGCATAGGTAGTCCATATATGATTAGCAAACAGATAAAAAGCATGGGCCTGTGGTACACTTTAGAAGTGAGTTTTAAGTGTTCTTTTAGAGATTTCTAATGGATACGTCGACGAGATTGTCCCTATAGACATTTGACGTTTACATATATATCTTTGGGATATATCTGGATACCTATGACGGAGGAATTATACATATGTCTTGATCTCGACCTGTATGATTTAGCGAGTTTATCCGTGGTCGTCATAATTTACGGGTGGGTAAATTATGGACACAAAATTTGGATTTCGTGACGGATATGCCTGAATCTAGAGAGTCTCACTAGTGAAATATACTCGTAGAGCAATAGTGTAACTTTTATTAATAATACTGATTATTTATAAGTCGTTTAAATGTTAAACAAAAAATACATGCAAAGAGACCTAAAAGTCATTTCCTAATTATTGTGTATTTGTATTTAATTATAGATTTTATTAAATACACATTAATTAAATGTCAAATTGTGATATTTGACTTATATCATAACTATATATGTATTTCGATATTTAATGTAAATATAATACATATATTTAAAATATTTGTATTTACATAATTATTTAATTGTCAAATAATTAAATTAATTAAAAATGTAAATATCTTAAGTTTTGATATTTTTTTGGAAATGCCTTGAGTTGCTTTTGTTGACTTGTTGAATATTCATTAAAGGTGTAATGATCAAGTTGCAAGTTGATAAAGCAATAATTAATTGAAACAAAAATAATATCTAGATATTATTGTATACACCAAATTCGGCCAAGGGCATATTTGGGGAGTATATATTATTTTGTTTCATTTTCATTAGGTTAAGTGTTCATAAGTTACCAAAACAAATACAAAAGAGTTGAGAGAAAAGTTTGAAGACAAAGAATAAAAGCTTGAAATAATTTGATTTTTGTAAGTCTTTCTTTTAATCTTCCAACATAGAAAATATTTTTAACATGCTTAGCTTCAACATGTGTTGCCAGGATGTTGTCTCTACACTTTTATTTTATGTTTTAATTGGTTGTGAACTTGTTTGAAAGATGTATGCATGTATGGTTATTAAGTAAGCTTGAAATGGTTTCAATGGCTTACTTTTGATTATTTGATAATCATGTTGTCATTCTAGATTTGCTAAGCCACTCATTGATTACCTAGAATTGTTCTTGAGTTGTTTCATGATGGTGAGACTTTTTTGGTGTAGTTTAGATTAAATTAAAGTGATGGATTTAATTGATTTGGTAATATTTGTCAATTTGAAGAAATTGTAAAATTAGGGTTCTTAACTCTTTCCAAATTTGAGGATTTTCATATATGTGATGTATTATGGTGTGTATATGATGCATATTAATTTTTGAGTTGATTGGATTTGATCTTGACTTGTTTTGAACAAAAAGGATCATATTGCAAAAACTGAAAAATTCTAGGTGGTTTCGGCAATTAGCATAAAATTGGGGATTTTGTTGCAATCTGATTTTGATGTGTTGACATGTTGGAAATCATTTTAGAATTGATTTAGAATCATCCAAAATTGTATTTGACAATTTTAGGACTAAAATGATCAATTTGCAAAGTTGTGTGGCAATTCGGTAATTAACAAGAAAATTGATTTCTTGTCTAATTTTTCTGAATTTAATAATTGGGTAATTAAATAAATAAGTTTATTTAATTGATCCAAGAAAAATTTTGAAATCGGAAAATTTTAATTTTCCGTGATTCCGCTGCGTTACCGGATTTTCGCCATAAAACCCCTACATGTATCATATACACATCTCAATGTGTATCACATACTTATTTCCCTCAAGAACTCACCTAGCGCTCAAGATGTAGGTAACAACAAGTAAGCCTGCTATGACAGATTGAGTTTGTCCAACAAACACAATCATTTTCCTTAGCAAGCATCATTCATATTTTTGTAGAAACTAACTTCTACATCAATATGACTCAGGTGCCTTATCAACATTGTGCTTCAGCTTCTAAGTTGTCTAAGTATTTATGGATCAAATTCAAAATACTATGTAGACAACCACAAATACAATACTGATAACAAACTTCTAATCTACGAGGTCACTATGCAACTTCATAAGTTGCAACTAATTCCACTCTTGTAGTGGAATCATCTGTGACACTCCCACTGCATCTTTTCTGACACTTTATGACGTAGACTGTCTAAAGTCATAATTAGACTCAAAACTAATCTGATCCTAATGGTTGCAGATTTATTCTCCATTAATAAGAAACTCGTTCTTAATATCTCAAAGATAATAAAGAATATGTTTCAAGACACATCTTATGGTCTAAAGGATATCAAAATAACTCGTAACAATTACGATTAAATCGATATCTCTAATCATACTTAATATAATATTCATTATGCCATCATCATATGATGCATAAAATTGACTAGACATTCTAATCAATTTCTCTTTCGACAAGGAATCATCCTTTACGAAAGATGAATATTATATATATATATATATATATATATATATATTATAGACACACTAACTGTCAAACAGTTATACTAACTATCATACAGATAGTCTTGCAGTGTCATTTATTAGATCATATCTAATGCACGACTAATGGAGCATCTCTTCAGTCTCTTAATTTTATATCATATATAAAACTTTATATCGAATATAACAGAGACTACTCTTACTGTTTTCACGGAGAAAATAAGACTCAGGTAAACCTTTTACCTCAATAACATCTCATTATTACCTTAATAATGATAATTTCATTATGATGTAAAATACTAGAAAGAAATTGGTACGCTCTCATTAACCCTTCTATCCCATATGTATTCTCTATGCTTTGAAAAAATCAAACAATCTGACAGATGTCAAAATTAGAGAACACAAATTTCCAGAAAGCTCATCCGAGTCTACAATAGTCTCTATAAGCTAATATACTAAATTGTAATCTTAGCATAATACAAACTCCAGGGTCATTCCAAAATGAACTCTTCAAACTAAGAAATCACAATGGATCTCTTATCTGAAGAAACCACTCAGAAACGTCACTTTGTATTCAATTAGCTAAAATGTACAATTTAATATCATCATTAACCAACAGATCTTAAATTATTCAATCAGTGTGACTATAGACAAGTTTCCTCAGAATCTAGAATAGATTGATGAGTATAACTTTTCTCACTATCATACTATAAAGGTCAAACCTTTAATAAGCTCACTATGCTTTTGCTGCGTAAACCATTTTCACATTTTATGAACGATTCATAATGAAAGCTCAATTGTAATGACCTGTAGTCCTATTATTGTTACGTTGTGGTACTGTGGTATTACGGGACGAAGATAATATAATATAAATTATGTACGGGCACCAATACACTCATGAAATGACTTTGGGGATGTTCGGTTAATTCTCCAAAATTTCGACACGAGACTGTATAACGTACAACTCTGGACAGCCCATAGTATTTTGATCATAACTTTCGAATAAGAACTCCGCTTTTTATGAATTTTATATCGCCGGAAAGCTAAGATCGAGAGCTACAACTTTCAAGTTGGGAAATTTTCCAAAATCGAATCCGAAATGGGTCAAAATTCGTGATGACCGTAACAGCTATAGTAAATTTGGGGAAATGACTAGAAATGGGACATGTGGCAAAATTTGAACCACGCTAATTCATCACAAAAAAATCAGCCCTTTCCCCTATAAATAGGACACTATTACCTCATTCCAAAAGTGTAAAATTGGGTAGAGAAAAAGAAGGAAAAACGTGAGAGAAGAAAGGGAAGAAGAGAAGAAAAGAAAAAGAAGAAAGGAAGAAAATGAAGAAAATAGAGAAGAAAGGAGAAGGAGAAGCAAGAAGAAAAAGATGAGCATCAATTGAGGGGCTTAGAGAATGAAGAAAATCAAGAAGAAGAATGTAAGAAAACTTGACCCAAATTTTGGTTTGTTGAATTTTGAAAATATGATGATAGAATAGAGATGTTGGCATGATAAGGATTGTATATAGGTGATTGTTAAGTAGGAAAATGATTAATGAGTTAAATACCCAAATTTGGAAAATTTCAAAGGTTGAGTTAAAAACAAGAAGTTTGAGATTTAAGAATTATTTGAAAATGATAATTTGATATAGAATTGGTGAATTTGAATTTCGATAAGTTGGTTTGTACAATGATTTTTTTATGGAAGTGCTTGTGGTAATTTTGGGTAAATGATGAACATGGAGAAACAAACACAAAATTCTGGAAAATGGCCCCGCGTCGCGACGCCCAAAGTGTTCGCATCGCGACGCGAGTTGATGAATTTTGACTTCATTTCTGGATTAGGGCGCGTCGCTGTTAGTCTTTAAAACATGCCACAAGATCCTAAACATGATTTATTGTGTGAAATTAACAAGAAGAGTGGCGGAATCACTTACATTGTTATGGAGAAATTTCAAAAATTCCCTTTTGGATGAAGCTCCAAGCTTATTGTTGAGTTGTTTAAGCCTTGGGTGAGTTTCCCTATCATCTTATTTGACCCTCCAAGTGCTAGCTTTGTGAAATTTTTGAAACAAAAAATTCACTTCCAAGAGAGAAGCATTCGGCCATGTAGAGAAGAGAATGAGAGTGTGAGTTGTTTTCCAAAAACATGGTAGTTGTGTGTGTAAGGACTATCATTAATAAAACCAACTATTTCCATTAACTTTTGACATTTGATGTAAGTCAAGTGGTCCCACCATTTTTAAATTCAAAATTTAAGTTGGCTTCTCCAACACACAACTAAGTCATGGGCAATTTTATTAGGTTCGTTTAATTCCGATTAAACGAATTTGTCGTCACGACATAATTAAATCCAATTTAATTAAATAATTATACCTCACAAAATTATTACGATAGTCGCTTTCGAATTAATTCTAAATTAATTCGTTCGCCTGAATTAAAATCCAATTTTAATTTCGTATTGAAATCCGATTTCAATTAATATATCCGATATATTATTTTAGCCCCAAATAAATAAATTAAATAGAAAAATCAAATTTAACTATTAAATTTATTTTATCGATTAATTCTAAATTAATCGTCTTCTCTCTTCCATACGAATTTAATCCTAGATTAATTATTGCCGTAATTAATACCAGGTTAAATTTTATCTGAGTCAAATATCATTGGTGAATCTTTGGGAAGCAACCCAAGAGATTCTTGGATATGTTGGCAGTAAATACGGTTATCGGACTATCCGAACACATGCGTACCCCGTACCATGTTCTCATCGATTTACAAGACATTGTTGGCTTATAGCAAAGCATTGTGCCTACCCAATTCTCCAGAAATATCCACTGAGGAATATCATATATATCAGGCGTAGTAATACTATGTAATGCGTAATACGATCCAGTATCGAATGTCACATGCTAGGCCTAGGGCTGGCTCTGTGTCTGCCCCGTATGAAGCATATATCAGATCCCGAGTAACTAGTCTCTGTAATCGGAAAGCCATGACCTAGTCATACTATCCCGATAGCTGCAGCTTTTAAGAGTACTAGTTTTGTATCTTGTGTGACCATCATCTCCATATGACTTAAGTGATACTCCCATCTTGACATCACATCCAATACACTACGATTCTCAGTAAACCCAATAGAGGCGTACACAGAACCTGTTAAAGGTCCAGACAACCAATACTAAAGTAAACTGACTGTCGCAAGTAATAACGACGTAAGTCTCATGTTAAAGATCACATACACCTACCCTGATTCGGATTCCCAAATATCACGATTGAGCCTTGCCCTTTTTCTTCTTCTTCTTCACACCCCCAGAAGCCTTCGGCCAAGCCTTGACCTTCTTGGATGTCGAAGTAAGATGCGTCTCGCCCTTCTTGCCTTTCAGAAGCTCTAGCTCTGCCTATTTCAGCATAGCCATTAACTCTCCAAGAGTTTTCTCTTGGTTCATCATATTATAGTTCATGAGGAACCCGGCCCAGCAGTCGGGCAGAGACTGTAAGATCAAATATATGGAAGTCTCGGCCTCGAAGGTAATGCCCAGCTGACCCAGCTGTTTGATGTCAGTAATCATCTACGACATGTAGTGTTCGACAGATGTACCCTCTGACATACGAGAGTGAAATAGCTTCTTTTGCAAATCATACTTCTGAGATCTAAGATTAGATCTATGAAGATCTTTCAACTTCAACATCATCGCATAAGGATCCAATCCGTTGTTCTGACGACGAAATTGAGGAGTAATTGCAGCAAGCATAACGGATTGAGCAGTAAAGTTATCATCACGATGAGTCTTCCAAAGCTCATGCTCTACTGGCTGCTCAAGTCCGGGCTCAGGCCCGAGAGGTCTCTCTATTACATAGAGTAACTTCTCAGCTCCCAGAACTATCCTGGATTCATTTTCCAGTCTGGAAAATTTGCGCCGTTAAAGACATTCTCACCCGTGATTATGTCTCTAACGCTTATCTTTTCAGCCATTTTGATTGCTATAGTCTAACTATCCAATCAAGTGTTTCGGGTACACTCAAATGCAATGGTTACTATAGACCAACTATATAACCAACTACAAATGGAGTAGTGTTGAGTACAGTCTAACTGTTCAAAGAAAACAATAAATGAATATTATTCCAACTAATATATATAATAACGAGAAATAATAGAGCGCACATATTAGCGAGTACTAAATGAAATTATAAATTTAATACTAGCCTCCCACTAATTTTTGGCGAGCCTCTAACCCTTCGTTGAGTACTCGGGAAACCTAGTTTCCTAGTGGGCTAGGATCCCGTTAAATAATACACAACCTTGAATTTGGCCAACAAGCTGTATAAAATTTAACTAGGTAGATCTCTAAGATCAATTGGATCTCATCCAATTCCTAGATCCGGTAGGTGGACTTCCAAGTCCGAAACATATATCCAATATATTTCCTAACCTGTCTCCTCTGAATCAACTAAGCCTTGGCTTTGGCTCAACAAGCTTAATGATTCCATTTAAGCACGACCCATTGACATTGGGAAAGCTTCATAATCCACGTCGATGAACAAGAGTGACCTTGACTTTGGCCAACAAGTCACAACTGCCCAAGACATATGATATTAACAAAGCTTTCATGATTCAAACACATCCGCGATAGACAATGATCTTGACTTTGGCCAACAAATCAAAGCCAATCTTGGATCTTGAGATAGAACCACTTAATGGAAGGAAACGCTTAATATTAAATGTGAGGGCGTTTTCATAAGTTTGTAACCAATTTATTATCTTTGATTAGGTCTCATCATACACCCTTAAACATGCATTTTAAAAGCATAATAAGGCGCGATAAATATAATAATGATATGCGGATGGATATTCACAAATATTTTATTCCTAGAACAAATCTCTCTCCCGCTAGCACATTACATTCTTCAAAGTACCCAATTACATAACACTATAAGAAACCTCATTTACATTGAGGGGAATTGGTGAGAAGAGAAATACAATGAGAATGAGAGGTGATAGGCTGGACACGCAGGTAAAATTTCAAATAAATATAAGATTTACAACAATTTCCAAAATTGCCCTCACCCATCTAATATCCATCCGATATACATTATTCAAACAAATACATCCAAACATTCACACATAGCATCTTGTCAATCAATCTAATCCAATTAATTAATTCTTCAATTAATGACCATCCAATGTTAATACAACGATTTGATTTACACGAGTCCAACTCGTTTAAGAATAAATACTCAAAGTAAGTATTCTTGAATTATATCGAACTACAATATTAAATCCAATTTAAATTGTATTCAATACTAATTCAAGTTTAATTCCAAATTAAACAATTACACTTATTATATTAATGCATTTATAGACTTGGATTCCAAATCCAATCCAAATGGTCTCAAAGGCCCATTTAGCATCCAATGTCTTTTCTATTAGGTCCAATGGGCCTTAATTAATTCTTTAAGCATTAACTTTTGGCTATTATGGATCAAGCCCATAATGCCTTGGCCCATTTAGGAATCACCCTATGCCATAAATTAATTTTGGCCCATTAGGTCCAATTACATTATTAAAGGCATAAAAGTCTTATTTTGGACTTTTATGGAAATAGTTTAGGCCCAATTGGATCCAACCTAATTGTCCAAAACCAAACTTGGCCCAACCATGCCCATTTATCCAAATATAACCAAATTAGCCCAATTAGTATTTTAGGGACTAATTTACATTAATACAATATTCCAAATATTACATTGATCTAATTTAAGTGTAATTAACATAACTAATTAATTAATCTAACATTTCCAAAATATTAATTAATCTAATTAATCATGCTTATCATTCCAATTCATGTCCAACACAAATTGAAGCAAAATCAAGTCTCCAGCAACATGCTTACTCATGGCAATTACAAGAAATTAACATCCAATTTGATTTCAATCCAATTAAATCAACATTCAATATTTATTTCATGCCATTAACACATCCAAGTGTCAAATTTTAAAAAATCACCATGAGATACACTAGGGTTATATTCGGCCAACATAATGGAATTGGAGAAATTTGATCCAATCAATTTTTCAACACTCCAACAATACACAACTCTAAGTTATCATCATCTAACATCAACCAACAACTCAATTTTGAATTTTCATGCTCTAAGCGAAAATCCCTAATTAAAGTTTATAAACCCTAGATTTCAAAATCACATTTAGCAAGGCTCTAGATACCATTATTAGTCTCTAAGATAGGCCACAAGATCCTAAACATGATTTATTGTGTGAAATTAACAAGAAGAGTGGCTGAATCACTTACATTGTTATGGAGAAATTTCAAAAATTCCCTTTTGGATGAAGCTCCAAGCTTATTGTTGAGTTGTTTAAGCCTTGGGTGAGTTTCCCTATCATCTTATTTGACCCTCCAAGTGCTAGCTTTGTGAAATTTTTGAAACAAAAAATTCACTTCCAAGAGAGAAGCATTCGGCCATGTAGAGAAGAGAATGAGAGTGTGAGTTGTTTTCCAAAAACATGGTAGTTGTGTGTGTAAGGACTATCATTAATAAAACCAACTATTTCCATCAACTTTTGACATTTGATGTAAGTCAAATGGTCCCACCATTTTTAAATTCAAAATTTAAGTTGGCTTCTCCAACACAAAACTAAGTCATGGGCAATTTTATTAGGTTCGTTTAATTCCGATTAAACGAATTTGTCGTCACGACATAATTAAATCCAATTTAATTAAATAATTATACCTCACAAAATTATTACGATAGTCGCTTACGAATTAATTCTAAATTAATTTGTTCGCCTGAATTAAAATCCAATTTTAATTTCGTATTGAAATCTGATTTCAATTAATATATCTGATATATTATTTTAGTCCCAAATAAATAAATTAAATAGAAAAATCCAATTTAACTATCAAATTTATTTTATCGATTAATTCTAAATTAATCGCGTTCTCTTTTCTATACGAATTTAATCCCAGATTAATTTTGCCGCAATTAATCCCATATTAATTTTCTTTCTCATGATTAATCCTAGATTAATTCTATCTGAGTCAAATGTCATTGGTGAATCTTTGGGAACCGACCCAAGAGATTCCTGGATATGTTGGCAGTAAATACAGTTATCGGACTATCCGAACACATGCGTACCCCGTACCATGTTCTCACCAATTTACAAGACATGGTTAGCTTATAGCAAAGCACTGTGCCTACCTAATTCTCCAGAAATATTCGCCGAGGAATATCATCTGTATCAAGCATAGTAATACTATGTAATGCGTAATACGATCCAGTATCGAATGTCACATGCTAGGCCTAGGGCTGGCTCTGTGTCTGCCCCGTACGAAGCATATATCGGATCACGAGTAACTAGTCTCTGTAATCGGAAAGCCAGGACCTAGTCATACTATCCCGATAGCTGCAGATTTTAAGAGTACTAGTTCCGTATCTTGTGTGACCATCATTTCCATATGACTGAAGTGATACTCCCATCTTGAAATCACATCCAATACACTACGATTCTCAGTAAACCCAATACAGGTGTACACAGAACCTGTTAAAATTCCAAACGACCAATACTAAAGTAAATTGATTGTCGCAAGTAATAGCGACATAAGTCTCAGGTTAAAGATCACATACACCTACCCTGATTCGGATTCCCACAGACACATAGTCATACTACCAATGAGATTCCGAGTGGGTCTATCCAGAGCAAACTGTTCCCGGTCCAACGGCTAACAGAACCTCTTATTACACTTGCATAAGTATCCAATACCTAAATATACGAGAACTATGTCGTTAAGCTTCCATAACGCGCACAAGTGTAATACTAGTCTATTCCGTATTATCAATGTCCAGTCTTGATAATACTTCGACTAGGGATATTTAATGATTAAACCGTTCGTGGATTAATATTGTCTCATATCTTATTAATCTGATTTAACCATATGGACATTTATCATTAATATATATCCAAGTAATCTAATTACAATAATGATAAAATAGCAATTTCCTTTTGTCACATTGTTAATTTGTACAAAAAGATAATGTTCTTTACAAATAGTGATGCTATGGGTCATAATTGTCCAACAGTCGCGACGCGCAAGGTTCGGCGTCGCGACGTGAAGGCCAGGATTTTTCTAATATAATTTTAAGCCATCCCAGCTCCACCCTAGCGTATTAGAGACCACCATTAGGGTCTCGTATCAGTTCGCATACATACATCACGTACATGAATTAAGAAGTTTAGCCTAGTTCCGAACTTGCCCCATGATTTATAATCTAACCAAGTTATCGCTTATAGACCATTGCATGATTTATAATTTCCTTCGACAAGGGATCCAGTGCAAGTCAGATTCCAAAACAGTGAGTGGACACTACTTTTTTCAAATTATTTTCATTTTATTGTTTTGTAACAGACTTACTTTTATGCTTTAGGGCATATATCACTTTTATGCAGTTGTTTTACAAAGTTTATGATCTGAATTATATTCGAGAAAGAAATGCTTTTCAGAAAATATTTTTATACAGATTTGAGATTCAAAACACAAGTTTCATGATTTTCGGGGCATGGGGGAAAAATCCACCCTGGTATGTAACTTGAGATATTCTGGAATTGACAGACAGAGGACATGTGCACATATAGAAAACTTGGGGGACAGCGATACGTAACGCCCCCATATCCTAGAGCAGGGATAGGGGCACGGCGATACGTAACGCCCCTAGACCCTAGTTTCAGAGCTTGGGTGGTAACATAGATCCGTACCCCCATTCTAGTTTTGTGGCTTGGAGACGGCGATACGTAACGCCCCAAGACCACCAGTTTCAGAGACATTAGTGGCATGCTTTGGGGGACGGCGATACGTAACGCCCCAAAGTCATGGATTTGTACTGCTGGCTACAGTTAGGCGTATGGGGGACGGTGATACGTAACACCCTTATACGTCAAATTTTTCAGACACAGATCTGTTTTTCAGATAACATATTTTCAGAAAAAAGAGTTTCCAGACATCAGATTTTCAGAAAACAGTTTCAAGGAACAGGTTTTAGAAACGGATTTCAGAGAGCATTTTTTAGAAACATAAGTTTTTATAAAAGAGATTTCGGACAAGTTTTCAGAAAGAGAGATTTCACATAAAGTTATTTCTGGAATTCGGGCTTGAGTATCAAATGTTTTTATAATAGAATTTGGTTTTTCGTCCGCTCACTTAGATCTTTTAACAGTCCAACATTCCCCCGGTCTTCTTATTTTGTGGGTACTCTCGGAGGACGAGCTCGGGAGGATGGATACTGATGCAGTCACTAGGAATGGAGTCCACCAGTACGAGTCAGAAAAAGAGTGAGAGTCCAGTCAGAGTCAAGTATGAGTCTTGTATTAGTTATTGATTGTGTGTAGTCATTGTAAAAATAATTGTTACTAAGTACAGTTATTAATATTGAGTTTGTTTTCTGTGTTTTTGAGTTGGGCTATGGTCTCATACAAAAATAGTCAAATAGAAAAAATTGGTATTAGTATATGTTTATGGTTAGATATTCAGAGGCTTTTGGGGTTAGTACGGCTATCCCCTGCCTGTGACATCTCCTAGATCGAGGATGTTACAAAGATGGTATCAGAGCATGGTCTAGGGAGTCAGTGTCTTCAGTGGGTAGAGTGATTGGGTCTGGTATACGCAGTATGTCCGGGATACTCGTATGTAAGGCACTACCTCTCCAGTATCCGATCCTCGAGTACGTCCTCAAAGATCCATAGACAGGTTAGTAAACTTTCCCAAACTACTCAAATAATATTCCTCGCAATAACAATTACACTATGAATCTAAGTTAGGAATTTCTTTAAAATTAATCAGCCTAATACCAGAAGAATAAACGAGTTATGAAACCAGACAGTAGGATTTTAAGAAAGTTATCAAGGGAGAAAGAAAGGAATGCTATAAGAAAGTAAACAATGATGTATAAGAGTATAAGTAGCCAAGATAAAGAATAGTGAAAAAATGAAATAAGGTAGTGAAATTTTGAGGAAATCTACCCTGGACAATAGAAAGAAAATAGAAAAGCCCGAACAAGTAATAGAGTGCCTAGAAGATGTATGATCCCTTCTCTCCTCAGAACAATCCTTCAAATCGAACTAATGGTTTTCAATTACTTCTTATAGATAGTAAAGTCATATTAGTACCCACCTAGGAAAATAGGAAGAGAAAGGAAAAGTTAGAAAGAGAAGTAAGAGACAGAATGAATATATATATAATCAGAAGCAAATAGAGATAGAGGAATAGAAACAGATAGATAAGAAAATGCTAAAATCGGTAGTAGTAAGAATCAGAGACACGAAGTTAGATAAATAAAAGAGCTTGTAGTGAAGAAGAGTGCAGCAAGACTAAAACTGAATAAAAAGTCGAGTAGATCTAAGCAAAGTTTCTTTCTTTCAAGCGAGACTCTTTTCCTCCCTAGTAATTCTTCCAAAGTGACCCAATAACTCTCAAGCACCTCGAATGGATAGTGAGTTCCCCTGAATAACCAAGGACTGCTATAAAGAAGAAGAAGAAGCAAGAAAGTCAAGGTTGATAGTGGAAAATTCTAATGGATGTGGAATGCCATAAGGATGTAAAGATCCTAGGTTCCCCAAACCCAGGCCCGTAAGCAAATAAGATAAATGACGTCAGAAAGTAATTAGTTGCCCTAGTCAAGGAATCCAATAAATAAGGTCCCGACCTACCCAGATCCTCACTCCTTCATGAGCTGTCCTGACAGAGTCTATCTCATACCTACTCCAAATGAGTAATAGACTATATTATGACATAGAATACTAGAACAAGGATGTAGAAACCCATCGAAACATAAAGAAAAAAATCGACAAGATATAGAGCCATTCCTACCAGTGTCGATATTGGTGACCATAAGAAACCCAACATGAGTTCATCTAGGTATGAAGAAGGGAACCCAGAATAACCTAAAGATTTAGTCATGACAGCACAAGGATTGCAAGACTAGTAGGAGTCCACAAGATAGGCCAAATGCCATAGAACCAATAGGAAAGCCCAAGTCAGTACGAATCTATTGGAGAGTACAAGAATAGACCTATGAAGTTGGAGATATTTAGGGAGTGACAAGAGTACCAGTGTGGACAATAGAATAGAGTGACCAAGTCAAGGATTATAGCAAGAACATGAAGTGGAGATCTAAGAAGCAGACATAAGAATAAACTATCGTTAGTCTAAATAACAAGACGTAGAGCAAAGAAATATGAGATACAAATGGTAAAAGGAATGCTAGAAGTAACAAGGAAAGTCAGTAAGACCCTAAGACATGGTGTAGTCGATCAAGTTTCTGTAGAATGAATGACAACCCTTCCTTCAAGAAACCTCGATTCTAGTAAGCATATAAACATCCAACTAGATCATCACCAAGTTTAAGTGTCAAACAGAATGCATACCACATGATCCCTATGGAATACATTTATGCTCACCTTTTAACCTAGAGTCTAGTAAAAAGAAGAATCGGTAAAGAAAATCAATGAACATATCAGACTAATCACAAAATGGCTAGATAGTCAAGTTGATAAGTTAAACAGTGCATATATAAGAAACACGAGATATGATTGTCTGAAGTCAGGATGAACGGAACAATATATAGGAATTATAAGGAAGAATAACAAGAGGGGATATAATAGGCCCTTAAGAAGAAGTAAAGACTTAAAGGTAAAAAGAGACCAGGGAGAATAAATCTTAAGAATATAACAACAACTTACGAAGAATTGCATGCTGTTGAGTAGAATGACTAAGTAAGAGTAGCACCTGAACTGAGGATTTTGAAGGAGATGTTTTAAGAAATCAAAATAGGTGGAATATTCGGGAACTCATGGGAATAAGAAATTTAAAGAACTAAGACGAGGAAGAAACCTTTGTAGCGAAGCAAGTTTCTTAAAGAAGAATAGCAAAGAGAGTACAGCAGCACTCAGAGGAGGAAAATGACGAATCCTAAGGGTTAGACAATAGAGGTTGAATAGGAAAGAGTGCAGAGATAGTATGAAAAAATTACTAGAGAACATGGTATTAGAAGGATTTCACAAAAGAAGTGGAAAGATCTACTGTTGACATGTATGCACGAGAGTCCTAAACTTATCGATAACAAACATGTGCCACCATATCACCATGAATAGAAAAGCCTCAAGAAATGTTCCCACCCTCCCAACCTTCATTATATAGTAACAAAGAAGTTAGGCTTCGAAGTTTAGCTTAAGACATTTACAGAAGCAAGAATGCGTAGTTGAAATTTTTAGACATAATCAAGAATAGAATAAATGAGTAAATAGTTCTAAGTGGGAAATCTATGAGAAATGTTATCTAAAGAAATGATGAAGAGAGGAAATACTAGTTAAGTGATATTGAGGATGTAAGAGAGCAGCGTTAAACATGACTAGAGATATGTAAGAAATGACATCTTTGGATAAGGAGAGAGGGATATAGATCGTAGAAGTTTTAGTTACAAACAGAGCAGAAAAGTAAATGAAAAGGTCAGCAGGTACAAGGATTGGAAGCAGATGATGAGTAGTAAAAACTATTATTTCCCACTCATTTAACCTAATTTTTGTATAGTTTCTTGAGTCTTGTGAATATTTTGATGTGTTTGTGTATTTTGTAGATAAATAAAGTTTCAGGACATTCTGGAGGTGATTTGGGGCAAAACAGTGAAAATTGGACGAAAATGGCATTTTTGGTAATTTCCCGCGTCGCGACGCCCAGCACTTCAGCGTCGCGACGCCCAGCATGCGCCGAATCTGCTAACATACACTGGGTCAATGGATCAGAATTTGAGAAGTTTGACTTTGCTAACGTGCGTCGTGCCACGTGTCATCATCATACGCTACCGACACTCATCATTGCCATGTGTCGCCACGTCATCATCCATGTCAGCGGTCAACGAGTCAACTTCACCATGTGTCACGTCACGTCATCAGCCACGTCACAAGGTCAACCAAGTCAACTTGCCACGTCAGCATCAGCCAATCACAGCGTGACACGTGTCGCCACGTGTCACAATCCTATTGTGCCGACAATTGCAATGTCGCGTCATCGTCACGTCAGCATGACGTCATCAATGACGTCATCATAATAATTGAGTCTTAGCCGCCTTGCCACGTGTCGCCTCCTCAGCGTGACACGTCGAACTATTCCAGCGTCGCGACGCCGGACCCCTATCCGCGCCTATAAATTCAGCGCGAAATTTCAGATTTTGGGAACCATTCTCTCTCTTCTATTCCGTGGTAAAGAGAGAGTTCTCTCCCTAGAATCTTTAGTTTTTAATTTTTTACTTTTGTAATTAATTTTTAATTACGTTTTGTAATAATAGTAATTTACTTTCTTTACTTTTTACAGTTTTTACTATTCACCATGAGGAGGTAATTTCCCTAGCTAGGGTGAAAGGTAATTCTTTTACTATTACTATTTAGATTAATCTCCCTTAAAAATAATATATTTACTATATAAAATACTGATTATTAAAGGATACCGCTATATTGGTCGGTTGGCAATTCAATTTAATCTTGTTTAAACTTGACTAATCAAGGAAACCGCTATATTGGTCGGTTGGTAAGTTTATTTTCTGTTGGTTTGAACCTGATTAATCAAGGATACCGCCAGATTGGTCGGTTGGTAAATTTATTTTGGTACCGCCTTTATGGCTGGATTATGGACAAATATTACCACCTATATGGCTGGTTGGACTTAATTTGACTTAATCAGGATACCGCCAGATTGGTCGGTTGGTAAAATATTATCACAAGTTTATATATTATTTTGTGGGAGATATCTAAATTAGTAGTAGTAAAAGTAATTCTTTTTACCTTAGCATTTTATTTTATTGTAGTTTACCTTTCAATATTTACTTTACCGCATTTTTACTTCAAGTCTTTTATTTTCAAGTTTTCACCAGCCCTAGTTATGTGTTGTAACTAAATTAGTTATCTGGGGTTGTGATGACTTTTAATATCACCGTTTTATAAGGGGTTAAATTATAGCTTGGGTAATATAAAGATTTATTTATTGAGTCTTAATCTTAATGCTTTTTCATTAACTGGCCATTAATAAAATTGATATGGTAAATCTAAAATGAACTTGACATGGGGATTTTAGGTTTCAGCCTTAGACTCAATAGCCCACGATCTTCCTTGAGGATAGATAACCCTTTAATAGATTTCCTTACAGGATAG
The DNA here is from genome assembly GCA_019454045.1 of Zanthoxylum bungeanum. Classification (NCBI taxonomy): domain Eukaryota; kingdom Viridiplantae; phylum Streptophyta; class Magnoliopsida; order Sapindales; family Rutaceae; genus Zanthoxylum; species Zanthoxylum bungeanum. The sequence goes on from SKCR01019274.1 coordinate 62,164, forward strand.
GAATATACCTGTCTGGCGGGGGTAGCCATAATTGGAACTTAACCTTAATGAATCTAGGTAATTTGGTTGACATAGACATATGGTTCAATTGGATTATACTGGGTATTTGTGTCTGACCATCGACAGAGGCTTACACATAATTTAGTGTTCCAGGTTAATAAATCAATATATTACCCAACTTTAAGATAACTACTTCATCTTTAAAATGATATTAAAAGAAATCACAACCCTAGATAGTTTTTAATATTGAATTTTCTTAAAACCTATTTTCGACAATTTTATTTACTTGCTTTTAAATTTAGAATCGTCACCATTTCAAATCAATCAATCAACCTGTTAGATACTAGTAATCATTGACCTCATAAAATTAATAGTTTAGGTATTAAGTCCTCGTGGGATCGATACTTTTTATACTACTTGAACGATATGTGCGCTTGCGTTATACGTGTGTGTTTACACCGGTCAGCAGAAATAGAAGAATGAAACAATAAGATTTCTTAGTATCAGTTTAGATCACAAATAGAGGGTGTTTTAGTAGATTTGTAATGTAGTACAGAATTGAGGAGGTAAATTACTACAGTGTTGTTGTCTCATCACTTAAGTACTTAATTGTCTATATTCTCCTTTCCAAACTCCATCTGCTTGTAATATTGTCTAGGGTTCCTTAGCTTAGTATTATTATCTATCAATAAAAACATTGTACTAAAAACGTTGCTTCTGGGTGATTTCCTAAGGGTCTCTCCTCAATTGGCTATAACTTCAAACTTAAGGACGTGCATTTTGATACTTGAGCCGTATTCCCTGTTGTTAGCATCAACGCTGGTAACTTGATCTTGAGTGAAGCTTATATCCTTTTGTACTTTGCTTCCATTGTTGCTAAAAATCAGGTTACGGTGTTCCATTCTAATTTATTGCCGCCAAGGATGGTTACTTAAACATACGTCATTTTACTGAACTGTGAGGATTCAACTACTTTAAGAATATTAAGATCAGAATTGGATAAGTGAAGCAAAATGAGTACCGAGTAGAGTATGGGGCATCAATATTTTAGTAAAAGTCAAAGGTACCTAGGAAGAACCTGATCAAGTTGAAGTGATTAACGAGCATATGTAAAGATCTAAACGAAGAAATTTCTTGTGAACAAGAAAAGTTAAGCATCGTTAGAGGACTAGAAATGAACAGTTAAAAAACTCAGTAATAATCTTATGAAACAAAGAACGAAGTGGTATTTCTCAGAAAAGAACCTAAAGGATATCCACTGTAGCCATGAATTCTGAAGCAGTTTACCTAAGTATAGCAAAAATTTTGAGACATAAGTTAAATACTATGAATGATGGAGGACCTATATATTGGACAATTATGACCCATAGCGTCACTATTTGTACAGATCATGGTGTTGTTGTACAAATTAACTATGTGACAAAGGAGATTGCACTCTTATCATTTGTGATTAGATTACCTAGATATATAAATGATAGGAGGTCCCTATGATTTGTTCCTGGACGGAGAATGATATGAGACAGTATTAGTCCACGAAGGATAAATCTTTAAATATCCCTAGTCAGAGTATTATCGAGATTGGACATCGATAAATACGTAAAAGACTAGTATTGCACTTGTGCGCGTTGTGAGGGCATAACGGCATAGTTCTCATATATTTGGGTATAGGATACTCATGCAAGTGTAATAGGAGGTTGTGTTGTACCGATGGTACGGGACACAGCTTCGCTCTGGATAGACCCCCCTCGGAATTCCATTGGTAGTATGACTATGTGTCGATGGAAGTCCGAAATCAGGGTAGGTGTATTTGGTCTTAACCTGAGGCTTGCACCGCTAATACTTGCGACAATCAATATACTTTGGTTGCGGTCGTCCAGGGCTTTAACAGGTTCTGTGTACGCCAATGCTGGGTATATTGAGAATCGTAATGTGTTGGGTGTGATGTCAAGACGGAAGTGTCACTCCAGTCATATGGAGATGATGGTCACATAGGATACGGGACTGGTTCTCTTAAATGTTGCAGCTATCGGGATATTATGACTAGGTCATGTATATCCGATTATAGAGACTAGTCACCAGAGATCCGATATGTGCTTCGTACTGGGCAAACACAATTCCAGCTCCATGCCTAGCACGTGATCATCCGATACTGGATCGACATACGCAATACCACGTATACTACGCCTGATATAGATCCTTTACTCCTGTAAGGATATTTCCGGAGAATTGGGTAGGCATGGCGCTTTGCTAGAGGCCAACCTTGTCTTGTAAATCGGTATAAACGTAGTACGAGGTACTTACGTGTTCGGATAGTCCGACGACCGAATTTACTGCCAACATATCTGGGGATCTCATGGGTCGCTTCCCAAAGATTCACCGATGACGTATGACTCGCACTCTAAATTAATCTGGGATTAATTAGAGGAGAGAGAAAATTAATCTGGGATTAATTGTGGAGATATTTTATCTGGGATAAAATATCAATTAGAGAGAGATAACGATTAATTTGGAATTAATCGATTAATTAATATATTCGATATATTAAACGAAATTGGATTTCGACGCGGAATTAAAATAAGATTTTAATTCGGGCGAACGAATTAATTTAGAATTAATTTGTTAGCGACGTGAATAGTGATTTTGCTAGGCGTAATCATTTAATTACGACGCAACGGAAAATTCGTTAATTTGGAATTAGCGAACCGGAGCCCGTGATTATTTGCGAGCGCATTCGCATTTTGAATTCGAGCGCGGCACGCAAGTCAAATCAAGCGTCAAATCGCTAGTCGCATCAAGCGTCAAATCACTTGTCACTTTGAGTGATGTGACTTGACAACTTGTGATTGATGTGATTGAGTGATGTTGGTGGTTGGAGCCATTTATGGCTTGACTTTTGAAATCCAAATTCATGGGAAATGCATTTAAAATTCAAATGTGTGAATAAGATACACAAATTTGGAAACCAAACACACAACTCTCTCTCTTTCACTCATCTCTCTCTCACACGCCCTTGGGGCAAAAATGGTTCACTGGTTCTGTCAAAAGCCGAGCAGTGAAGGGAAGCAAGAGTGGATTTTGTGGCAAAATCACAAGTACTAGCACACTTACGAGACATGCGAAGGTGATAGGGAATTCCACCCATGAGCCGGTAACCATTCGACGAAGCTTGGAGCTTGACGAATGACCACCATTGACGTCAAAATAGTGAGCTTGGAACAGCCACTGCCGTGAGCTGTGACAGTGACCAGTTTTCAGTTTTTTATCGTCGCGCGTCGCTCAACCGATCGATGTGAGTAATCCGCAACTTCTTCGATTTGTATTCGCACATGTTTCATGCTTATTATTGATCTTGGGATCTTAATAGAAACCAACAATGGCATCTAGAGCAAGGTTTGAGCATGAAAAAGTTTAGGGCTTAAAATTGGGTAAATTGATTTTGAGCATGATTTTGTGAAATTAGATGAATGAATATGCTTAATTGATGTTTTATTGAATATTGATTGGATCAATTTCATGAATTTGTGTTTGGAACATTTTTCCCCAAATATTTGGGCTTGGCCGAATAGAACATAGCCCTAAATTCTTGGTGATTTTTGTTTTTTGTTTCATTGGATGAGTTAGACTCATTTGGGATGTTGATTTAATGTCGATTGTGGAATTAATTGGATTGAAACCGAATCGGACACATAATTCCCAAATTGCCAAGAGTTGTAAAGCATGTAATTGGGTTTGATTTTTGTTAAAATGTGTTGGACATGTTTTAATGTTAATGGCATGATTAATTAGTGTTAATTGATGTTTTAGAAATGTTAATTTGGTAATTAATCCTGTTATACACTTTGGTAATTAAATTGGGAATTTGGAATTTCATGATTTAATTATTTTGGTCCTATTTTGTGAAATTGGGCTTAAGTGTTGCTAATGGGCTTATTGGGCTTTGTTGTACAAAGTTGGGTTTAGGCAAAATTGGTTGGATCCAATTAGGCCCAAAACCGCATCCATAAAGCCCAAATGCGACTTAATAGACCTTTAAAGTTTAATTGGGCCTAATGGGCCTAAATTGATTTATGGGCTTATAGGGTAAATTTCGGATTGGATTTTGGTTATTCGGTTTGACCCGAGTTGACCAAAAGTCCACGCCTTAAGAAATTAATTAAAAGCCCAATGGACTTTAATTGAATTGACGTTGGACGTTAATCGGGCTTTGAGTCCCGTAAAGATTAAATTTGGAATTTAAGTCGTACAAGTTCATTAATAAAGTGTAGTATTTAATTTGGAATTAAATAGTGAATTAGAATTAAATACAAATTGAATTGGATTTAATTTTGTAGTTTAATTTAATTCGAGAATTCGTACTTTGAGTACTTATTCGCAAAACGAGTTTGACTCGAACAAAATCAAATCGTTGTTTGAACATTGGATGGTCACTAATTATCAGATTAATTAATTTGATTAGATTGACTGATAACATGCTTGTGTGAATATATGGTTGCGATGCATGAATAATGTATATCAGATGGATATTAGATGGGTGGGATAATTTTAGAAATTGTTGTAATAAATTTGATTTATTAATTGGACCTACGTGTCCAGCCTTATTACCTCTCAATTCTTTGTATTCTCTTCTCACCTATCCCATCAATGTAAATGAGGTTTCTTTAGAAGTATAGTGTAACGGGTAGAAGTAATACATGTGCTAGCGGGAGAGAGAAAGGGAGAGATTTGATCTAGGATCAATGTGTAAAGTATCCATCCGCATATCATTATTATTTTATTCATATGCGCTTTATTATGTATTTAGAATGCATGTTTAAGTATGTATGATGATGAGACCTTAACAAAGATAATAAATTGGTTGCCAATTTGCACTCGAAAAACCCTCACAACATATTAAGCGTCTTTCCTTCCATTGAGTGATTCTCACTCAAGATCCGAGACTGGCATTGGCTTGTTGGCCAAAGTCAAGGCCTTTGTCCGTCGAGGATGTGTTTGAATCACGAAGGCTTTGTTCTATATCAGTGTCTTGTCCAAGTTGTGGTTTGTTGGCCAAAGTCAAGACCAATTCTTGTCCATCGACATTGATTACGAAGCTTTCCATGGTCAATGGGTCGCGCTTGACTGGGATCACTAAGTTTGTTGTGCCAAAGCAAAGGCTTAGTTGATTCAGAGGAAAAAGGTTAGGTAATACATTGGATGTATTGGCATATATAAGATATATGTTTCGGATTTGGAGTCCCCCTACCGGATCTAGGAATTGGATTGGATCCAATCGATCATTATCATACAATTGTTGGCCAAAGTCAAGATTGTGTGATATTTAACAGGATCCTAGCCCACTAGGAAACACGGTTTCCCGAGTACTCAACAGAGGGTTAGAGGCTCGCCGAAAAATAGTGGGAGGCAAGAATTGAATTTGCAATATTTGTTTAATTACTTGCCATACGCGCTCATTCAAATATCATTCGTCAAATAAATTAAATGTTAGTTGGACTAATATTTAAAATGTTATTTTTAATAAATAGTTGGACTATTAAAATCAAGATTAAATTGAAAGATTGACATTTAAAACATAATCCTAGGGGAAATGTATTTAAATGGTTTAATTTTCAAAATTGGGAATAAATTTCAGGATGGTCCTGGAAAAATAAGTTACTTTATTTGATAAAATAACATATTAAGCCTAAAGCTCGGAGTTAAGCAAACAGTAGAGCATAATCTTTGGAAGATCATGTGATGATAACTTAAGTGCTTAATCCATTAAGCTTGTCGCAGTAGACTCCTTAATTTCTGAATCAGAACTAAGGATTAGATCATTAAAGTATGATAATGAAATTGAAGGATCTTCAAAGATCAATTTTAGATCTTAGAAGTACTAAATTGCAATAAATAACTCTTGGAAAGTTAATGACTATTCTCAAGGAGACAAAGTCAAAGTTTGCAATAAGGCAAGTAGCGCAAGGCGCACCTTACTTCGATGTTCTAGAAGGCCAAGGCTTGGCCAAAGGCTTCTGGAGTGTTGAAACAGACAAAGGCAAAATCATTATAATCTTCTAGGAAGATAAATGACATATCCCAAAATGTCTGCTTAAATTGTGGCAAACGGGATCGCGGAAGCGTGATTGCCGTTTTAACAAAGCAGACATGAAGGAATTGAAGACGAGCAAGGCTCTGACTTCAAATATTTTTGTTATAAATATGTTCATGGCTAGTATTGAAATTAGATTTTAGATATTTAGTGTGATACATAAATATATGTATTGATGTTCAGAATCTGCTATGAGCAGGATACTGACCTCAATTGAGATTTCATCTACGGATTGGAAACGGGACAAAAATCGTTATTTTAACCGTAGATACCTAAGTTTAGGAACTACCCTTAGGGTATGTACCTAAATTTGGAAAATGTTATAATCTAACTAGTTTGACTAGGAACATTATCTTTATATCAGTGTTTAATCCGTTGCGGATTTACCTTTATATTCTAGAACACTAAAGTGTTTTATTATATAAAGATGATATTGAGATAAACACATTAGATGTGAATAACAGAATATATATTTTAAATATAAATAAATCTCAAACATATAATATGACAAACAAGCTCAAACTGATTTGATCAGATGAAACTAATTGTGGCAATGTTGTCGGGGACACAATTAAACAAGACTCGTATATCCACACTTTTGAAGAGTGGGTACTTGGACCAATTTGATTCCAATCAAATAAAGTCTACGAATCTAGTTTATTGGGCAATGTGCCTATAACACATTTACTTGGTAAAAGTGTTAATGCCACCAATCTGTTAGCCCTAGTTCATAGTGAAGCAAGTGGGCCCATGTCTAGCTAGGCTAGAGGTGGATATGAATATTTCGTGACCTTTACGAATGTTGCATCACGTTATGGTTATGTGTTTCTTAGAAACACAAATCGGAAACTTTAAAGTTTCGACACGAAATAGACAAACAGATCGGCTAAAGTATCAAACTGTCACGGTAAGACCGTAATGGAAATTACTTAAGCAATAAGTTTCTAATATACTTGAAAGAGTAAAGTATTCTTTCAAAGAGGACTCCTCCCGGAACACGTCAAAGTGACGGTGTGTCCGAACTGAATAACCGAATTTTGTTGGACATGATAAGGTTAATCAAGAGTCGCTCTGAGCTACCATTTCCTTCAACGGATAAGCTTTAAACAGTGCAGAACTTATTTAGAATAAGGTTCCATTAAAATCTGTTTGACAGATATCATATTAGATATGAACGGGAAAGAATCCGGGTTTCACATTCCTGATAATTTGGGAATGCTAGGCATATGTTTGGATGATACCAAACTAGAACCCAAATTGGATAAGTGCCAATTGTAGGTTATCCTAGGGATACCATAAGTATAGTACTTATACATCTCACTTGAGAACAATTAGATTGTTGCTCACCATGCGGTTTTCCTAAGAGGAATACCGATATGCAGTGGTAAGTGGGAGGATAGTAAGACTCGATGAAAATCGGAGTAATACTATTCAAGGCACCGAATCCTAATGGAACACAAATAATTCATCAAGGATGAAACTATTACCATTAATCTTCGAATACACAAGAACCGCGTAGGTTGGAGAGAGTCAGAAAACAACCTGGGGTATGGGTTTCTGATCTCACCTCATAAAGATGTTTATTTTATTGAGGTATACCAACTGACTACGTATGAGGAAATGATACAAGGTATCGACTCCTTAATTATGGCAAAGTGTCATGAATCCGAAATGGATTCCATGTATACCAACTATGTTTGGACACTAGTTGATGTACCGCAAGGCGTTGTGCCTATAGGTACTTTATAAGTCTTCAAGGAAGACATACATGGAAGGCAACATATCAACGTACTAAGCTAGGCTTTTAGCGGAAAGGTATCGTTATCAACATTATGTAGACTAAGATTCAACCTTTTACCTGTTGCCACGGTAAATCCATTTGGATAATGCTTGCTAAAGCTGCATGTTTCATTTATGAAATATGTTAGCTTAACGGAAAATCGCTTTCCTGAAAATGAAACCTTTCGGAGGATGTTTATAACATCCTGACGGTTTTGTCATAACAAAACTAGCAAACAAGGTTTGCAGGTTATTCGATCCATGTTTGGATTGAAGCAAGCATTAGGTTCTTGGAATTATCGTTTTGATGTAATCATAATAGTTTATGATTTAATTCAAAACGAAATGATTTTTGTGTATATAAGAAGGTTAGAGTGAGCGCACTGACAGTGGTTGTCATATAAATAATGATAATATGTCATTTCTTGGAAATGATATTCCTACAAAAATAATCGGTGAAAGCCTGGCTTTCGAGAAAACTCTCCAAGAACTCGTACATTGAAAAATGTACGCGACCTGGTGTCTCATACGCTTTGAGCATATGGATTCACAAACAGACCAATCCAAGTGATAGTCACTGGATTGAAGTTAAGAACATTCGCTAGTATCTTATAGAACTAAGGATGTTGTCTTAGTCAATGGAGAATGAGAACTTGAAGTGACTGGGATCACTGTAGCAAGTTTCCTAACCGATAAGACGACTATAAGTTGCAAACGGTACTACAAAGTTTGAATAACAGAACAATAAGCTGGAAATCTTCCAAGCAAAATACTGTTACCGAATAAACAATAAATGCAGGTTATTGCTGCAGCTGAGGTGGCAATAGAAGCCTTATGGGTCGATAAACAAATCTAATTAGATTAGATATAACTATGTTAGCAGCTGAGCTGGGCGTCAGCACAGGCTAAAGAATTAATGGTCTAATCAACGATCTAGATAAATACTTCAATATTCATCTGATTTGTTCGGATCATACATCGTGGCGATGTGATGATCGAATAAATCACATCAGACGATAATCATGCAAATCCGCTAACGAAAGCCTTTTCTCAGCAGTTTGAGCCAACCGTACATAGTTCGGGTGTAAGACACTCGAGTGACTGGCTATAGGCCAAGTGGGAGATTGTTGGACAATTATGACCCATAGCTTCACTATTTGTACAGATCATGGTGTTGTTGTACAAATTAACTATGTGACAAAGGAGATTGCACTCTTATCATTTGTGATTAGATCACCTAGATATATAAATAATAGGAGGTCCGTATGATTTGTTCCTGGACGGAGAATGATATGAGACAATATCAGTCTACGAAGGATAAATCATTAAATATCCCTAGACAGAGTATTATCGAGATTGAACATCGATAAATACGTAAAAGACTAGTATTGCACTTGTGCGCGTTGTGAGGGCATAACGGCATAGTTCTCATATATTTGGGTATAGGATACTCATGCAAGTGTAATAGCAGGTTGTATTTTACCGATGGTACGGGAAACAGCTTCGCTCTGGATAGACCCCCCTTGGAATTCCATTGGTAGTATAACTATGTGTCTATGGAAGTCCGAAATCAGGGTATGTGTATTTGGTCTTAACCTGAGACTTGCACCGCTAATACTTACGATAATCAATATACTTTGGTTGCGGTCGTCCAGGGCTTTAACAGGTTTTGTGTACGCCAATGCTGGGTATATTGAGAATCGTAGTGTGTTGGGTGTGATGTCAAGATGGAAGTGTCACTCCAGTCATATGGAGATGATGGTCACGTAGGATACGGGACTGGTTCTCTTAAATGTTGCAGCTATCGGGATATTATGACTAGGTCATGTATATCCGATTATAGAGACTAGTCACCAGAGATCCAATATGTGCTTCGTACGGGGCATACACAATTCCAGCCCCAGACCTAGCACATGATCATCCGATACTGGATCGACATACGCAATACCACGTATACTACGCCTGATATAGATCCTTTATTCCTGTAAGGATATTTCCGAAGAATTGGGTAGGCATGGCGCTTTGCTAGAGGCCAACCTTGTCTTGTAAATCGGTATAAACGTAGTACGAGGTACTTACGTGTTCGGATAGTCCGACGACCGAATTTACTGCCAACATATCCGGGGATCTCATGGGTCGCTTCCCAAAGATTCACCGATGACGTATGACTCGCACTCTAAATTAATCTGGGATTAATTAGAGGAGAGAAAAAATTAATTTGGGATTAATTGCGGAGATATTTTATCTGGGATAAAATATCAATTAGAGAGAGATAACGATTAATTTGGAATTAATCGATTAATTAATATATTCGATATATTAAACGAAATTGGATTTCGACGCGGAATTAAAATTAGATTTTAATTCGGGTGAACGAATTAATTTAGAATTAATTCGTTAGCGACGTGAATAGTGATTTCGCTAGACGTAATCATTTAATTACGAAGCAACGGAAAATTCGTTAATTTGGAATTAGCGAACCTGAGCCCGTGATTATTTGCGAGCGCATTCGCATTTTGAATTTGAGCGCGGCACGCAAGTCAAATCAAGCGTCAAATCGCTAGTCGCATCAACCGTCAAATCACTTGCCACTTTGAGTGATGTGACTTGACAACTTGTGATTGAGTGATGTTGGTGGTTGGAGCCATTTATGGCTTGACTTTTGAAATCCAAATTCATGGCAAATGCATTTGAAATTCAAATGTTTGTATAAGATACACAAATTTGGAAACCAAACACACAACTCTCTCTCTTTCACTCATCTCTCTCTCCCACGCCCTTGGGGCAAAAATGGTTCACTGGTTCTGTCAAAAACCGAGCAGTGAAGGGAAGCAAGAGTGGATTTTGTGGCAAAATCACAAGTACTAGCACACTTACGAGACATGCGAAGGTGATAGGGAAGTCCACCCATGAGCCGGGAACCATTCGACGAAGCTTGGAGCTTGACGAAGGACCACCATTGACGCCAAAACAGTGAGCTTGGAACAGCCACTGCCGTGAGCTGTGACAGTGAGCAGTTTTCAGTTTTTGTTCATCGCACGTCGCTCAACCGATCGATGTGAGTATTCCGTAACTTCTTCGATTTGTATTCACACATGTTTCATGCTTATTATTAATCTTGGGACCTTAATAGAAACCAACACTATGTGTTTACTAATCAAAAGATAAATGATCATCCGGGCAAAGACCTTCGCTGTTAAGTTATTTGGAAGCCTTGATGATACAAAATAGTTACCCCAAAGTATGAATATCACATTAACAAGTTAGTGTACAACTCTATTATAACTTCCAAGGTACGACATTCTAGCTTCAGTAATCTTGAGACCTAGGATAAGATCTCAAATTTAAAGAGGATTCGAGGACGAATCCTATTTAAGGGGGAGAATTTATAACGACCAATAGTCATATTACTGTTACGTTGTGGTACTGTGGTATTGCAGGACGAAGATAATATAATATGAATTATGTATGGGCACAAATACACTCACGAAACGACTTTGGGGATGTTCGGTTAATTCTCCGAAATTTTGACACGAGACTGTATAACGTACAACTCTGGACATCTCATATAATTTAGACCATAACTTTCGCATACGAACTCCAATTTTTATGATTTTTATATTTCCGGAAAGCTAAGATCGAGAGCTACAACTTTCAAGTTGGGAATTGTTCCAAAATAGAATCTAAAATAGGTCAAAAATCGTGATTTCCATAAAAGCTATAGTAAATTTCGGGAAATGACTAGAAATGGGACATGTGGAAAAATTTCAACCACAATCCATCACAAAAAATCAGCCCTTTCCCCTATAAATAGGACATTATTCCCTCATTCCAAAAGTGGAAAATTGGGTAGAGAAAAAGAAGGAAAACGTGAGAGAAGAAAGGGAAGAAGAGAAGAAAAGAAAAAGAAGAAAGGAAGAAAAAGAAGAAAAGAAGAAAAGAGAGAAGAAAGGAGAATGAGAAGAAAGAAGAAGAAGATGAGTATCAATTCGGGGGCTTAGAGAATGAAGAAAATCAAGAAGGACAAGAAGGACAAGGTAAGAAAACTTGACCCAAATTTTGGTTTGTTGAATTTTAAAAATACGATGATAGAATATAGATGTTGGCATAATAAGGATTGTATATTGGTGATTGTTAAGTAAGGAAAATGATTAATGAGTTAAATACCCAAATTTGCAAAAATTTTAAAGGTTGAGTTAAAAAGAAGAAGTTTGAGATTAAAGAATTATTTGAAAATGATAATTTGATATAGAATTGGTGAATTTGAAGTTCGATAAGTTGGTTTGTAAAATGATTTTGTTATGGAAGTGCTTGTGGTAATTTTGGGTAAAGGATGAGCATGGAGAAACAAACACAGAATTCTGGAAAACGGCCCCGCGTCGCGACGCCCAAAGTGTTTGCGTCGCGACACGAGTTGAAGAATTTTGACTACGTTTCTGGATTAGGGCGCGTCGCGACGCGCAAGTTTCGTCATCGCGGCGCGAAGACCAGAATTTTTCTAAAATAATTTTAAGCCATCCCAGCTCCACCCTAGCATATTAGAGACCACCATTAGGGTCTCGTATCAGTTCGCATACATACATCACGTACTTGAATTAAGAATTTTAGCCTAGTTCCGAACTTGCCCCACGATTTATAATCTAACCAAGTTACCGCTTATAGATCATTGCAGGATTTGTAATTTCCTTCGACAAGGGATCCCGTGTAAGTCAGATTCCAAAACAGTGAGTGGACACTACTCTTTTCAAATTATTTTCATTTTATTGTTTTGTAACAGACTTACTTTTACGCTTTAGGGCATAGATCACTTTTATGCAGTTGTTTTACAAAGTTTATGATCTGAATTATTCGTGAAAGAAATACTTTTCAGAAAATGTCTTTATACAAATTTGAGATTCAAAACACAAGTTTCATGATTTTCGGGGCATGGGGGAAAAATCCACCTCGGTATGTAGCTTGAGATATTATGGAATTGACGGACATATGACATGTGCACATGTAGAAGACTTGGGGGACGGGGATACATAAAGCCCTTAGACACTAGTTTCAGAGCTTGGGTGGTAGCATAGATCTGTACCCCTTGTTCTAGTTTTGTGGCTTGGGGGACGGCGATACGTAACGCCCCAAGACCACCAGTTTCAGAGACAGTAGTGGCATGCTTTGGGGGACGACGATACGTAACGCCCCAAAGTCATGGATTTGCACTGTTGGCTACAGTTAGGCGTATGGGGGGACGACGATATGTAACGCCGTCATACGTCAAGTTTTTCAGACACAGATTAGTTTTCAGATAACAGATTTTCAAAAAAAAAGTTTCCAAACATCAGATTTTCCGAAAACAGTTTCAGATAACATATTTTAGAAATAGATTTTAAAGAGCATTTTTCAGAAACATAAGTTTTTATAAAAGAGATTTCGAACAAGTTTTCAGAAAGAGAGATTTCATATAAAGTTATTTCTGGAATTCGGGCTTGAGCATCAAATGTTTTTATAATAGTATTTGGTTTTTCATCCACTCACTTAGATCGTTTAACGGTCTAACATTCCCCCAATTTCCTTGTTTTGTAGGTACTCTCGGAGGACGAGCTCATGAGGATGGATACTGATGCAGTCACTAAGGATGAAGTTCACCAGTACGAGTCAGAAATAGAGTGAGAGTCCAGCAGAGTCAAGTATGAGTCGTGTATTAGTTATTGATTGTGTGTAGTCATTGTAAAAATAGTTGTTACTAAGTACAATTACTAATATTGAGTTTGTTTTCTGTGTTTTTGAGTTGGGCTACGATCCCATACAAAAATAGTCAAATAGGAAAAAAAGGGTATTAGTATCAATTTATGGTTAGATAGTCAGAGGCTTATAGGGTTAGTACGGCTATCCCCTGCCTTTGACATCTCCCAGATCGGGGATGTTACATCAATCAAGTTCCAAACTTGATCGTAGTAACTAGTAAGCTATGGACAATCTTAGATCTATAGTTTAATGCTAATTTCCGGAATCGATATCAAATATCGTTCCCACTATAAGTTATAGGATAATTTTCTTCAATAAGAAAATAATAGAACCATTAAGTATCAAATACTTTGCGAATGATTCTGACATCCTATAGCACTTATATGGAAGTAATAAAAGGGTATTTTCATCTTATTAATTACGTTGTTCCATTAATAGTTTATCACCGTATTTGACTTCAATAAGTCAAGTCTTTTCTACAATAGTCAACACTAATGTTACACACTAAGTAATAAACAATTTTATTACTCGAGGTCATAGAAAAGATATTCTATCAAATGAAATACAATATTCTATTAAATAAAATATATGATAAACTTTTACTCGTACCTCCGATGCGCAAGTAATATCAATTAAATAATAATTATACAAAAGATAGATTCAAATCTCAAACATTTCAAGATTTGAATTTTCTACTTATACACATCATAAACGTAACTGTAGAAACTAATGGAACATTAATTAAAATGAGGAATTAGTGTTACTAGAGCATATCCCCAAAGTATTGAAACTAATTCGATAACTCTCAATATCAAACGAATCAAATCGCATAAGAATTGATTTCTTCCACTAATCAATCCACTACAGAAGCAGGAACAAGAACCTCAGGCCGGACCTATTCAGAAGCCGGAGCGATCGAAACAGGGTCGGGATCCATCACTTCTTCGGGAGAAGGGGTAGCCACCTCTTAAACTCCTCCTCGGATATTTCCCCCTTACAGAAGCGGATAGAAGCATGGATGAGACCCATATCCAGGTCAGGCAGTACTATCAGAATAATTTCCGCGCAGTCACCAACTCCTTCAAGACGGATTGAGTCCCTCTCGGCCTCCAACTCAAGTTCCCTTCCCTCATGCTCGGCACGGGCCCGTTCCAACTCCTCATCTTTGGCCCGCAACTTTGATTCAACACTACATACCTCTACCTTTAAAACCCTGATCTCGGACTGGGCATTTGCCAAATCCTTTCTAGCGGCTTCAGTATTTTGTCGCTCCAGACTAGCAGAGGATTTAAGAGCATTTTTTATCCTAAGGGCATCAACTGCAGCCAGCTCCTGATTCTTTATCGTCTCATCCGCATTAGCCAGCTTGGTCTCCACTCCGGAAAGCCGATTCTGGAGCCTCTGGGCTTGGCCGCCCTCGGACAAAAGGCTCAAAAAGAGGTCCTTATTCTTGGCCGTAAGGTAGTTTGCCTGCCAAGAAGAAATAAAAGAATTAGAAAATAAACTAAGTCAGGAAGACACAGCAGGAATGAGGGAAAGTAACACAACCTTAGCCATCTGAGAACATAGCTCCGCAACCACCTCATCGGGGGAAAGGTCCTCGTATCCTGGAATCTTCTCCGGAGGTACGGCCTCGGCCAGAAAGCCGGCACCAGGTGAGAAGTGGCTTCCCTAATATCCTTCTCGAGGTCGTCAACACCAAGGATCACAGAACCCTTCTGCTTCTTAGAAATACCCCCCGACGCCATCCTCTCCTGCCGAGCAGGAGTCCCCTTGCTCTGAGCCCGCTCCTCCTCTAACTCCCGACTTAGTATTGGGTCCACAGCACCAAACGGACGCTTCCTCCTTCTAGAAGACCTTGGAGGATTACCAGGGCGGGCAACACCCATCGAAGGCACCCCGAAAGGCGAAGACAGACCTTGAGAGCTCGGTCGCTCCATCTCTTCAGCCACCTTTTCAGCCTCGGAAGTTTCAGTCCGTTCCTGAGAAGTACCGGCTCCACCTGGGCTAGTTTTCTTTGAGGCACCGGTCAACCGATCGAGGTATTTTGGTTTCCTCGACATACCTACAAAAGCAGAAACAACAAAAGTGGTCAGTATATGACCTGCGTACATGTTTAAAAAAAAACATGGGAAAATGCTAGAAAAATCAGTGAGAAACCTCCTATCCGACCCGGGACCTTGGGAGGAACGGCCCGAACAAGTCCCGATTCAGCAAATGTCGTATCATTTACCAACTCCCTCCAATGGGCGGCATATCACCGAGCCCAGTCTACCCGCTTCCGGACCTGGCGGGAGACCTTGAGAGCATCCCTCCAACAAGCTATGAGGAATACAAAAAATGGGTGAGAATCCAAACATAAAAACTAAGGGCAGGAAAACTAAAGGTTTAACTCCTGGCCTCCCGCTCTGAAGATGTCCGGGACCAAGATCTCCTCTTCATACGATCTCAGTGCCCGTCCGCAATCTCCAGTGGCCCAGAACCAAAGATCTTTGAAATTCTTGTTGGAGTCGGGGAGTTTGCGGACAACGTTTGACGAGTCGGCGTAGGCAGAAAGGTAGTACCAACCATGGTGAGTCTTTGGGTTGGCCTTCAACCGGTATAACATCTTCACTTCTTCAAAAGAAGGTTCGCCAAGCCCCGCCCGATACCAAGCTACATACAACCCGGCCAAGATCCTCCAGCTGTTTAGACTCAGTTGACAGGGGGCAATCTCCATCTCGGCCAGCATCCAGGCGAAGTAGGGTTTAATTGGCAGCCGAAGCCCACACTCGAAGAAAGCTGGAAGAAGGGCCACGGAACCTTCGTCGGGCTAACTGGCACGGTCGCATAGGAGAGGGACCTAAAGAGCAATGTCTATCGGGATGTCGTACCATTGCCGAAGTAGTGCTAGATCATCCTCGGTTATCTTGGAAGGTTGATCCATATCCAGAGCCGAGCTTTCAAAGCCATCGGGCTCTAGGTCCTTCCGAGGAACCCTCTGATGGTACGTGTCCTGTTCGATTTCAGAAAGGGTGGGGGTAGTGTCGAGGTCTTCTACACTAGGTGCTCCCGAGCCCGAGGAGAGCTCTTCAGTAAGGGGAGTCAATGGTTTTACAGGGTTTGCAGAAGGAGACCTGTCGTCAGACATCATTGGCATCTGAAAAATAAAAGGGGAAGGTCAGTCTACAACCATATGTTTGAAAATGACTAAGGGTTCGCAAGCTATCCTAAGTTTCCAGGAAAACTAAATCTATGAAGTTTTAAGTACTCTAGCAACATCCGACAAAAAACATGAAATCTACAATAAAAAACACAGCAAGCAAGAAAAGAAAGGGAGAGGAAGAAGGTCGTTCGGGAAACTTACTTGATCTCTGCTCGGAAAATGGAGAATACATTGAGAAGCTTTGGGTAAAACTGAATCAGACATTTCGTAGCCGAATGGAAGAAGAGTTTTGAAGTTGATGAAATTTTGCCAAACAGATGCAAGGATATCGATTCACCTTCTCATTACAACGTTGGAATAATTCTGACCGTCGGATCATAACAGAGTCTCAGATGTGCGCCAGGTGTCGACTTTAGGAGCAATTCCAAAAAGATGAATGAACGGTTGGGATCGAAAGCATTTTGGTAATAGCAGCGGATAGCTAAACCTCGTTCTCTTTTGGCGGGAAACAGGCAGATGCTCGACAAGTGTCTGGTTGGGGGTAAAACCCTAAAAAGTGATTTGATGGGCATTTAAAGCAGAAGTGACGACTGTGCGTCTCGAGAAAGAAGTGCCCGAAAAAAGGTTTTGTTTTGACGGGAGAAAGGAATCAAAGCCGAGCACTACATTCGGAACCGAGGACATTATGGTAGCACGCCAGTAAAACTACTCTTTTTATAGTTCCCGGCACCAACTCGCATACTCATTGGAACCAAGAACTAGGGGACAGATGTTGGCGGTGTAAAAAGGCCCTATGGCAGTTAAGCAGCACGGCAAGGATAAAAGGGGTAATTCCCATCTTGGTCGAAATCATTAAATGCCGACCCGACCACATGAGTAAGAGACCGAGCACTTTACGATCGGCAAACCGACCACTTAAGATCGGATGACCGGGCATTATCAGATCGACAACATCATTCTCAGTTCAAAAAACCATCATGACCGACCTCATGAAGACCAGGAATATGGCGGGATACGCTCTAGAAGATAAGACATCATATTCTTACGGATAAGAAGATAAGTTATCCTACTGTCATGGGGGAAAGGTTGATAAATCAGTATCATAATATGATATAAGAAGTGAATGTAGTTTCAACTAAGGAATCCTTGTAAGAAAATGAATCTGATTTCTTCACTATTATAAATAGGAGGGGAAAGTGTAAGTAAAGGCATCTGAATCATTACCATCAGACTTGTAAAAAACCAGAAGCAGAGCCGAGAAGCGTGTTTGAGTAATAAAAGTATCATCCTTTTTGTGCCCGTGGACGTAGGTCGGACCAAGATCCGCCGAACCACGTTAAATCTCCTTGTCGATTGGCGTATTATTTGTCTTTTGTTAAGTTTGTTTTTGGTCCCCCATAACCAAACAAATTCACTATTGAGGGAGGATTGTCTCGGGAGTAATATTCTTATATTGCCCTGAGACCAAAATCAGCCTTCAACAACAACTTATAGTGACATTTCCCAATGTCAATTACAAACTATGTTGTAACTGCGCACTACGTTGTAAATCTCGGGGTCTTTGTCTAATATACATATCATTAAACCAGATTTAGTTTCAATCTAATTAATCTAGTCGAAATTAGATCGAATATGTATATAAAAGACAAGATGTGCTACCATTTAAATTAGTAATATTATGGAAAATGGTATTGCTTGTATTCATGAATTGGACATAAATACGATCAGGATTGGCGCTCAGAGCACCAACCCTAACACATATATCTTTCAAACTTAAAGAAACATTAAAGAATTAAGATGCAGAAATAATATAAAGTAAATTTCTTGAAAATAAAATTGAATCATAAAAAAGTGTTAAAGTTTATTAATGAGTCATGTTAGCTTCTTCACACCCCTAACACCAAAATATTTAGCCTCTCTTTGTCATAAGGAATGATTAAATGAAGATTTTCATCCTAAGAGTTGAAAGCATGAACCTTGAAATCGATGGAGAAAGATGGAGAACAATGTGAGAGGAAGAAGAAGAGATATAGAGAATTGAGAGACACTTCTATTCAAGTCAAGAGATTACAAACTTCAAAATGAAAAGAGAGTTGTGAGATTATGAAGTGATGTCCAATTATGTAGAAAATTGACATATATATAGGCAAAATCAAAAGACTAAAAGGGTTTTAGTAAAATATTATGCAAAAATAATTTCTAAAGCCAAATTCAAATTAGGTCAAAGGGCAAGAATGTCATTTTTGGAATCACTGGTTGATGAGCTTTGATAATGTTTGACATTCTCATTTGAGTGATTGTAGGTGTTTTGTGGAAAATAAGGTCTTTTTGAATATCAAATTGGAGTAAGTTTGTGTAGAATATGTCTCTTTCATGTGTTGAAATTTAGATTTTTTAAGATTTTGCACCTTCAATACCATACACTTAATTAGTTCACAATAATGTCTCAAGTTTATGATTTACTCTAAATTTAGACTTTATTTTCAAAATGATGCTAATATGGGTATATACATACCCTAAATAAATCGGTATATGAGTATCATTATAGGTTTAATAATCTTTATTTAATTTATATGTTAAATTTTGGAAATATGATAAAAGTAAAACGAATGGAGAAAGACTGATCACCAAAACTTGTTTAGGAATAATCTCACACCACTCATTTACTTTACCTTATAAACACAAAACCAAACACTAGGGGTGGCAAAACGAACAACGAATCAAATTTGTATCGAATCCTAAACAAATCGAATCAAAATGTGATGGATTCGTATTCGATTCGTTTATTAAACGAATCCATTTTTTTAAACCCGTATTCGCTTTAAAGCGAATCGAATCGAACCAAAAAAAGAGAGAATGTCAGTTTTTCTCTAATGTTTATATTTTTATTTAAAAAAATGATTTAGTAATTATATAATAATATTAATTATTTATATTAAGGATAAATATGTAAAAAATAAAAATAAAAATAAGTGACTATTAATGCAGACATGAGGGAGGGGGGAAGTAATATTCCGTTACCCAAAGAAACCCTAAATCCTACTAAATAAAAAGCCTTAGCTATATATATATAATACAAAATCACAAACGATTAATATAGGAAAAATAAGAGGAGAAGATAAAGAGAGAAATCGAAGATGAGCTACTATATGAGTCGATTATTTCCAAAATCCAATTCAAGTTTGTTATTAACAAAAGGGAAAGCCATCAAATCTCAAGTGGTGCGGTTGTGGGAAGACAAGTATTTGGTGGATTCCGGGCTGGGGACTCCGAAGATCTGCAAGCAAGACGAGCTGACAGGCGGGCCACGTGGCGGCGGCAAAAACAATAAAGAGTTCATCAGGTTTGAGGACAAAGTCGGATTCATGGATCTGGTGTCCCGTGAATCCCTAATCAGAGAGCAGATGTTGGAGAGGTTCTTCATCGATCTGGTGGCGGGCGAACCGGTGATGAGAGAGAGGGCGGCCGCCAGGTTTGAAGATTTGGTGGGGTCGGCAGACGGAGTGGCTGGCGAATTGAATATTCTTCTTCCCCGAAGGTACCGACAGAACCAAGCTTGGCTGGAGCTGATGAAGAATTGGCGAACGAATAAGAAGGTGAGAGGGTTTGTTATTGAGAAAGTGAGAGGAGGATATTCGGTAGGCATTGCAGGGTTCGTTGGATTTCTTCCGAACCGTCCTGGTATTAGGAAGAGGTTAGCCAATGATCGATTCACCATTCAGAGCATTAACCCCCAAACCAAGAATATTCTGCTCTTCTAATCTGAATTAATAAGGTACTGTGTTTTTTTTCTGCATTATCTTTTGTTAAATGGATTATTTGGTGAACAACAAATTGCTCTAGATTTATATTTTGCTAATCCTATCTATGGTGGAGTCTTATTTTACTCTCTATTTGGTATCAACTCGAAGGGTCTGTTTGGTTCAACGGAGGGGAGGGGAGGGGAGGGGAGGGGAGGGGAGGCGAGAGATTTTAATTAAATATATGTTTGATTTAAAAAAAGGAGGGGAGTGATTATAAAACTAATTTACTATTTTATCTTTATAGCCTATTATAAATAAAATTAAAATAATATATGCTTATATTATCTTTGAATTAAACAAATAATAAAATTAAAATTAAAAGCTGCGGGGTGAGTGGAAGAAGCACGTAACTGGAAAAAAAAAAGAGCAAAGATTAGGGTTTGAGTACAGCTGAATGATTAAATATAAGAGAGATTTATAATTAGGATAATTTAGGATTTTTAATATATAAGTAGGGATAATTTAGTTATTACATTTAAAATTTTAATTTTTCACTTTCTCTCCCCTCCAAAACCCCCCTCTTTTGGAGGGGAGCTAAAATTGGCTTAGGAGAGATTTTGCTCCCCTCCCCTCCCCTCCAAAAAATTGAACCAAACAAACATAATTTAAAATAATCTCTCTCCTCCCCTCCCCTCCAAAACCCCCCAACCAAACACATCCTAAAGGTCCGTTTGGTATAACTTTGAACAAATTTTAAGTGTTTGATTGTCTGTGAGCGTAAATATTTTAAAGTTAGTATTATGAAATAAATTAAATAATGTTGTTAAATTAAATAAGAGTATTATAAATAATTTAACACTTTACAAAATTTTAACAAGCTCTACTCTCAAAAACCTAAATTTTTAGTTTTAGAGGAAAAATAGCTTTTTTAATTTTCCAAAAGCTATACTGAAAATGCAATCAAACACCATACAAAATTTTGAAAAGAATTTTTCGGATTATAAAAGTTATTTTACTGCTATTAAAAGTCATACCAAACAAACACCAAATCTCTATGAAAAAAAGATAAGGATGCGAGAAACCTGAATTTAAGTACACAAATGAAACATATTTACTCTCAATCCCTAAACAAAGCAAGGACGGTAACAAAATGATTTTCATTTGCAAAATTTGGAAACCCTCCTGGGATTAACCTAAAATAGGCCTATGTTTGGATTCTTAGAAGAAGATGAAATGCAATTTAAAATATTTAATAGCTATTGTTTGAATTGATTGAAAGGGATGGAAGAAAATGGAAGAGAAGGAAATGAAATGTAATAAAAAGTGGTATTGAGCCACTTCGGGACATTATACGTGAAAATAAATTTTCCTCTTAAAAAATAATATTAAAATATTTATCTTTATTAGTAACATAATTATCTTTAAAATCATCTAATTATATTTCATTATTATCTTTTATTTATCAACGCATTGTATTATAAACCATCTATTTCCATCAATCCAAACATATTTTTAGTTTTGTTATAATACAATCTAATATACATTTACTGTCTATTTAGTCACATGTTCGAATCTTAAAATAGTCTAAATCTCTGAAAAAAAAGCAGGGATACCAATGCGTGCATCCTGAATTGAAGTACACAAATGAGTTAATTTACTCAATCCCTAATCAAACTGCTGGATATAATTATTAGGATTTTTATTTCTTATGCTCATCAGGTACATAGTCACAGGGGATTGAAACCTACAATAATAGATTCCTTGGATGTTCAACCTCAATGAACTAGAGTGAAGTCGGGTGGTTAAAGTTACATCCATCTCATACAGCGTTCATTGTAACACTGAAAAAACTGGCTAAAATCAATGGTGTTTCTGCTCCCAATTTTGTCAATTGATATTTACTGAGTTTTTTTTTTTTTTTTTTTTAACCAATTTAGGGAATTCAAAGACATGTACTGCATCATTATTGAGCTGCACTTGTATTTACTGTTGTGCATTGTGGTGATGGATAAAGTTGTGGCAAATGGCCCCGAGTGGTGGTGCCGCTCATCTTTTATTTTCCTTTCTTCCTAGCCATAGCCCATATTGATTCTAGGAAAAGTGGGTTTTAAAAATCCAAGGAAACTACTGTAGATGAGTTCAATTTTAATGGCCCCTCAAGTCACACGTCTCCATTTGTGATTGTCGTGTCCATGACCAGTTGTGCCAACCCTCTTTCATTTCAATTTCAACTGCGCATGCTGTTCTGCTTGCTTCCACTGTCATATAATACGAGCTCACATGACATTTTCCCTCATTCAAGACAAATGGTGCCAAAACAAATGGAGCTGCTTCTCCTTCTCGTCTCCCCAGTGCCCATTAACTCATAGCACTGGGTTTGTGTCATTTCCTCAAATAAGTGAAACGGGTTCTTTCTTCTCAAGGACCCATGTGTAAAGTGAGAGAAGCGAACAAAAGAAACACTTGCAGACCGTACCCAGAAATTTGCAAAATGAAGATATTTAGGAACAAGTTTGCAAAAGTGCAGTAGTTTGTCCATTGAGACGGCCACATATGATGCTGGTGTTTCGGTCAAGAGTCGCCACAAACCTAATTCATCAGTTTTTGATTAAACATAGGATCATGCTAACGAGTGCCCTAAGGACATTCATTAATGATCCATTTTTGGAAAGTTTTCACATCATTTTTATGAGAAATGTAAAAAATTATCAAAATATTAATTATTTTTTTCTTTTTCCCCATGAAAATTTTCCTAAATTGAATCATTAATGAGTACTCTTGAGACACTCGTTAGCATTTCTCTTAAACTGATAGGGAGGAATCAATAAAAACATGCTTCTTAGCAGGTGTCGCCATGATACCAATGTGTGAAAACATGCGACCATAACTTGTTTCAACTCATTCAAGATGGTGGCACACATTGCTCATTCAAGTATAAAGGATGATAAATACAGTTCTATCAAAATTACATTGCAAAGAATTGAACATGTGACACTTCAAATCCTCATAATATGTTAAACCCAAAGCCCCCCATTTGTCATTAGATCAGACACCCATATCATTAATGCTCTTAACCCCATTCAATCCACCCAAATGGCCAGTTGACGTGCGGATTTGTATATTATTGGGCTGGTGATTGCATAAATGAAGATAAATTATCGGGTTGGGTCTAATTAAGAAGCGTAGACGAAATATCATGAGTATCATTTTGAGGAGAAAATCTGTTCATCGGGTGATCTTGGAACCTTAGATTTTGACATCCAAACTTGATTGTTGCATCCACAGCTGAAGTCTTGCTTCATGGTCAAAAGGATTCAGCTCTGGAGATGAGGTTTGCCTCAAATTAGAGCCAAGATTATTCAGCCCTGCTGCCTGTAACCCTCGACCAACTTCTAATATTGCAGGATCAACAAAATGGGACGTCACCATATCGGCCACTGTTTCCAGCAGATGGAGCAGATGTCTGTAGCAAATGACTCACTGAAGAGTGAAAGAAGATCAGAATTCATCAGAATAGGAATACTAGAAGTAACATACCAAATGTTTCATTTCCTGTTTGTGCAGTAAACTCTACAACCAATAGAATCGAAAGTCAAATACAAAAATTGGTAAAAAGTGTGCTCTTATTGGTTGATTATCCAAAGGTTCATCATTTGCTCTAGGAATTCTCGTATTATTTATATTACTTTGTTACAAGGAAAATAAACTGATAGCGCTTACATTCCATTCACGTTTCCCACTAACTGGCTCACTCATTAGAATCTCAGAACTTCTATATTTTGGATGAATGTCCAGCTTAAAGAAACAAAAAGTAATTAATTGACTGTCTGATTTATTATTTAGAAGATTCGTGTCATCAAAGAGTTGATATCTCAGGCATAATTCTTGTGTGACCTGTGTTTGCCTTCGTGGGAGGCAAACCTTGTATGGACTTCCCACTGGTGAGTCCTGAATTCGGACCCTGATGGAAGTGCTGCTATCGGACTTTGACGATAGGTCTTAACGTCAGGCTTTGATGGAGGTTCTGACTTCAAACCCTGGTGGTGGATTCTACTGCCAAACTCTGATGACAGGTCCTGAAGGCTGGTTCTGACAGGAGGTTCTAGAGTCTTCTTCGTCTGGCCACGTGCCATTTCACCAGATGCTTGGTTTTTTCCCCCAAAGATATCCTCCATTTGTTTGCATCATTTTGAATAAAATGATGGGAACAAACAAGTGTATTGTTCATACTCTACATACTCTGCAGTTTGGGCCCTTAATGGACTTTTGGGTGTTCCGGGCCACATATTTAGTTCCTTGGGAACCTGGCTGTCACGTCCCATAAATATTGATTTTATCGTCTTTGTCAACTCCATCAGCTCAAAGTTTCTAATTTCAAACCATTGCACTTACTTCACTTGCGAAACTGTTTTCATCCAGTATTCTCTCCTCCAAATCCAAGCTCACAACTCTTCTGCTACCATGACCTCTTCCTCTTCTTTTGAAGACAAGATTCAACACCTGAAGGAGGACACTGATGTTCCTCAGGACGTCTACCTACAGCCCCTCCTTGAGAATGCATCCCTCTGGGAAACTAACCCCGCTGTTGTCCCTTGCGGTGGTGTCGTCTAAAAGAGTACCACATTCGGATTCTTCGGTTCCCCCTTCACCCTCTACTCCACTACATCTGTGTGCTCTGCAACTTGTACATGATGCAACTAACCCCAAACGGCCTTAGGTGCGTCATGGGTTTCATTATCTTTTCCATGGTCAACGATTCAAGCCTCACAATCCGCGACTTGTTGTATATCTTCGCACCCCGAAATTCGACAATTATATTCACGTGGTTACCTACCACGGACAAGGGCTGGTCTTCTAGGGGTCTTCTAATGGTGATCGGCAACTGGCAGACCGACGTTGTCGACCGTGTCATCTTTCCTCTGCGATTGTCGATGAACCAAGGTATTTTTTCAGTTCTTATTTTTGAGTCTGCAGTTCATGCCTTTTTGGCTGATTATAGGCTCTGATATGTTTTTCTTCTTTTCTATTTCTAACATATGGTTTTGTATACATTCATCCTTGCCTTGAACTATCTAGAGAGAAGGTCAAATTTCTATATCGGTTTCTGGCCCTGAGAGGGAATTAGGCACTTCATATCAACATGGTGGCTAACAAGGATGACCTTCAGGCCCTGATGTGTTGTTGCCTTTACTTATCCCCTTTAAGTGTTGGTGACCCTCGTCTCTATTTCGAGAGAAGGATCAGGGGTGGTTGGCCCATCATAAGGCTCATTTTGACGAGAGAGAACCTATCTGCTCCTGAGTCTAGTGCAGCTTCCGAAAACATTCCCCTTGACGATCATGACTGGGCAAACTTGAAAAAACTCCAAGGGACGAAAAAAGATGCTGAATGGAGCAGAGACCCATATGTGAAAAGGGCCGGCCTGAAGTTTCCTTACAAGACTGAAAACCTGGGCTTTGAAATGTTAGTCGTTGCCTTGGAGGGTATCCCTTATGATCACGTCTTAATTTCAAAGACAAAATCAGAAGCTGTTGCAGCCCAAACTCTATTACAGTCCTCTTTTGCTGCCTCTATTGCATCGTAAAAGCCTTATGCTGCTTCTTCTGTTGTAGTTACACTTCCTCTTGATGCCACATCACCCCCGACAGGGCCAGATCCAAGAGGATGGATCTCCACGCCTCATTTTCTTCGGTTGGAATTCATACTTCTGTTCTCCCCAGATCCCCAACTCAAGACGAGGAATAGGAGGATCAGCTCCAGCGTCGCCCCAAGAAATAAAAGATTGAGGTTAAGATAGGCCAAGCTCCACAACTGCTACTTTTGGGTCAAGGTCTGCTGTGCCTACCGTTCACACTGGCCCAACCCCAGTTCTATCTACATATATGCCTCTTACCTCTACTTCAGGACCCGTATTTTGTTCTCCGAGTCATCTGTTTCTGCTTCTGGATCTATGTTGTACCCTTCTGTATTGCCTTTAGTACAACCTCTTTCAAGGAGTTCCAGAATCTGCTGGGTTCTTTACGCTCCATTGTTGCCTCTCTCTAGGCATAATAGGGTCTACTTTCTTTACTCCAATATCCTACCCTCAGTATTGGGATCCTTTAATTCAGTGGAGTGAGTGCCATTTGCGCAGCCCAGTTGCTTAAGACGTTAGAGACCCGCCTCTAGGAGGCTCAAAATGATCTAGCTAAGGCTCCAGAAGCGATGGAGTCGATGAAGATGGAGTTGAAGCGCGAGGCTGAGGCTTATAAGAATAATGTGTCTACTCTGGCAGCCGCTCAGTCAAAGCTCGAGGAAAGGTTGGCTCAGCGGGAGATTGAAAATCAAGACCTTCGTGCGGATCTGGCATTGGCTGCCCATGAAAAGGAAAGGCTTCGTGCTGAAGTCTCCAAGGTTCAGCAATTAAGGTTCTCCCTTTTGGAATTTCTAACTTTACTTTATTTCCAGCCATTTTCTGTTTCTCATGAGTTATTTTCTTATAGGATCTGGAGGCGTCTTAGAGGCAGCGAGATGAGTTTCTCCACAAGCACTCTGTTTTGAGCGTGGAAGTTTTTAAGTTGAATGAGCAGTTGCAAGGTGCTGATGATCGTCATCATGACGAGCTTGAGCTCATTCTTTCCCAGTCTCATGCTCAGTACAACGTCATCAACCAGGTGAATAGTGCCAAGTATTATTGTTTGGGTTGGGAGGACCACGTCAAGGATCCTGCTGATAGGTCTTATTAGGAAGGTACTGATGAGTATGACGCAATCATGGGGGTCGTGTGTTGGGGTTTTATTAGGCGGCGCAGCGGAAGATGCGCGGTTCGGGCGAAATCGTAGTTTAAAATTTTTAAACTTACGAATAAATTATTTAATATCCAATATTAATAATTCATTCATATTTCACCTAAACATATTTATTCGATATCAAATAACAACATAAATAATGTTAAAACACCGTGAATTTTTTACGAAAATATTTTTCCGTAAAATAGCATAAAACACCTTTTCGACCGAACTGACCTACCAATGCACATGGGGACTGCCCAAGTCAGCCCCAAAAATATTTGGACAGTTCGTGGGCAGCCCGAAAAGTGACCAACTCACTGTTTGGACAACTGTTACTCGGTAACACCATTTTTCACTATTTTCGCGTATTTTCACTCCGAAATAATTTTCGGTAATTAATTTTCTTGGGCAATTAAAATAAACTAATTTATTCTAATTACACAATACTCAAAAATAAATTTTTATCCCAAAAATCAGATTTATCACTAATTATAGTGAGACCCAATACTTTATATTTTGATCATTTTAGTCCTAATTTGTCAAATAAAAATTTAAGTGATTTCAAATCACTACCAAAATGATTTATACATATCATATACATCAAAATATAACTTACAACACAAAATCATAATTTTTTTCAAATTGTCGAATGTGCCAAACATTTCCAATTTTGTGCAATTTGGTCCAAATTTGTTCAAAACAACTTTGAATGATTTCCTATCAACACCAAATTAAATGTACATCATATATACATCATTATACAACACATATATGAAAAGCCCTGATTTTGGTTTAGGTTAAGAACCCTAATTTCTCAAATGTTGGCAAATTCTAAGGTCCCAAGATCATAAACAAGCATGAAAATGAAGTGCGAATACATCGACGAAGTCGCGGAATACTCACATCGATCGGTTGAGCGACGCGGAGGCAAACGAGGCAAAAAAAACGAACTGCTGTCCTCCTTCACTGGTTCGGCAATGTGCAGTCCAAGCTCATTGGTTTGGTTCGGTTTTGGTCCTTCGTCAAGCTCCAAGCTTCGTCGAACGGTTCCCGACTCATGTGTAGACTTCCCTATCACCTTCGCATGTCTCGTAAGTGTGCTAGCACTCAAGAAATTTGGCACAAATTTCCAACTCTTGCTTCCCAAACTCACGGCAGTGAGCTATGTGCAGATGAGAGAAAACAGCCCCTTGGGCATCCAAAAAAGAGAGAAGAGAGATGGAGGGAAATTGTGTTGTTATTTATAAAATGTGTATCTAATACCCATTTATATTTTCCAAAAATAAAACAAATGATTTACCACTTTTTGGCTACCAAAATGTCAAAGGCAAAACTTTCCAACAACTACAACAACTACCATCAATCAATCACATCAATCAATCAAGTGTCACATCACTCAAAGTGACATGTGATTTGACGCTTGATGTGACGCTAGATACGACTAGCGATTTGACGCTTGATTTGACTTGCGTGCCGCACTCGCATTCGAAATGCGAATGCGCTCGTAAATAATCTCGGGCTCGGGTTCGCTAATTCCAAATTAATGAATTTTCCGTTGCGTCGATATTAAATGATTACGCCTAGCGAAATCACTATTCACTTCGCTAACGAATTAATTCTAAATTAACTCGTTCGCCCGAATTAAAATCTAATTTTAATTCCGCGTCGAAATCGAATTTCGTTTAATATATCGAATATATTAATTAATCGATTAATTCCAAATTAATCGTTATCTCTCTTTAATGTGTCTGCCCCGTACGAAGCACATGTCGGATCTCTGGTAACTAGTCTCCATATCAGATAACTATGACCAAGTCATATTATCCCGATGGCTGCAGCACTAAAGAGAACCAGTCCCGTATCCTACGTGACCATCATCTCCATATGACTGGAGTGATACTTCCATCTTGACATCTCACCCAACACACTATGATTCTCGATATACCCAGAATCGGCGTACACAGAAACCGGTTAAAGCCCTGGATGACCTCAACCAAAGTATATTGATTGTCGTATGTATTAGCGGTACAAGTCTCAGGTTAAGACCAAATACACCTACCCTGATTTCGGACTTCCATAGACACATAGTCATACTACCAATAGAATTCTGAGGGGGTCTAATCCAGAGCGAAGCTGTTTCCCGTACCATCGGTAAAACACAACCTCCTATTACACTTGCATGAGTATCATATACCCAAATATATGAGAACTATGCTATTGTGCCCTCACAACGCGCACAAGTGTAATACTAGTCTTTTACGTATTTATCGATGTCCAATCTCGATAATACTCTGACTAGGGATATTTAATGATTTATCCTTCGTGGACTGATACTGTCTCATATCATTCTCTGTCCAGGAACAAATCATAGGGACCTCTCATCATTTATACATCTAGGTGATCTAATCACAAACGATAAGAGTGCAATCTCCTTTCTCACATAGTTAATTTGTATAACAACACAATGATCTGTACAAATAGTGACGCTATGGGTCATAATTGTCCAACAATCTCCCACTTGGCCTATAGCCAGTCACTCGATTGCTTGACACCCGAACTATGTACGGTTGGCTCAAATTACTGAGAAATGCTTTTCGTCAGCGGATTTACATGATTATCATCCGATGCGATTTATTCGATCATCACATCGCCACGATGTATGATCCAAACGAATCAGATGAATATCGAAGTATTTATCTGGATCGTTGATGAGACCATTAATTCTTTAGCCTGTGCTGACGCCTAGATCAGCTGCTAACAGAACTATATCTAATCTAATTAGATTTGTTATTGACCCAGATGGCTTCTATTGCTGCCTCAGCTGCTGCAATTAACCTGTATTTGTTGTTTATTCGGTAACAGTATCTTGCTTGGAAGATTTCCAGCTCACTGTATTGTTATTCAAACTGTATGGTACCGTTTGCGACTTTTAGTCGTCTTTATCGGTTATAGGAAACTTGCTACAGTGATCCCAGTCACTTCAAGTTCTCCTTCTCCATAGATTAAGACAACATCATTAGTTCTCTAAGATACTAACGGATGTTCTTAACTTTAATCCAGTGACTATCACTTGGATTGACCTGTTTGTGACTTCATATGCTCAAAGCGTATGAGACACCAGGTAGCGTACATTTTTCAATGTACGATTCCACGGAGAGTTTTCGAAAGCCAAGCTTTCGCTGATAGTTATTTTATGGGAATCTCATTTCCAAGAAATGACATATTATTATTATTTTATATAGGACAGCCACTGTCAGTGCCTCCCACTAAAAATTAATTGATGTATAATAATTGATGTACATCATTTATTCTATTTAATAGAATATTATATTCTATTTGATAGAATATTATATTCTTTTTGATAGAATATCATTTCTATGATCTCGAGTAATGAAATTATTTTATTACTTAGCGTGTAACATCGGATGTTGACGATTGTAGAAAAGACTTGACTTATTGAAGTCAATTGTGAGAGTGATAAACTATAAATGGAACTACATAATTAATAAGATGAAACGACTCTTAGATATCTTCCATATAAGTCCAATAGGATGACAGAATCATTTGCAAAATATTTGATACTTAATGGTTCTGCTGTTTTCTTATCGAAGAAAATTATCCTATAACTTATAGTGGGAACGATGTTTCATATCGATTCCGAAAATTAGCATTAAACCATAGATCTAAGATTGTTCATAGCTTACTACGATCAAGTTTTGAACTTGATTAAGCTTTTGTTATGAATCATTCATAAAATGTGAAAATGGTTTCCGCAGTAAAAGTAAAGTGAGCTTATTAAAGGTTTGACATTTATAGTACAACAGTGAGAAAAGTTATACTCAACAATCTATTGGAGATTCCGAGGAAACTTCTCTTTAGTCACACTTATTGAACAATTAAAGATTTGTTGGTTAATGTTAATATTAAACTGTGTATTTTATCTACAATACAAAGTGGCGTTTTTGAATGGTTCTTTTAGATAATAAATCCATTGTGATTTCTTAGTTTGAAGAGTTCGTTTTGGAATGGCTCTGGAGTTTGAATTTTGCTAAGATTACAATTTGGTATATTAGCTTATAGAGCATATTGTAGACTCGGATGAGCTTTCTGAAAATTTGTGTTTTCTAATTTTGATATCAGTCAGATTGTCTGATTTTATCAAAGCGTAGAGGATACATATGAGATAAAAGGGTTAGTGGGAGCGTATAAATTTCTTTCTAGTATTGTACATCATAATGACATTATCATTATTAAGGTAATAATGAGATGTTTATGAGGTAAAAGGTGTACATGAGTATTATTTTCTCTGTGAAAGCAGTGAGAGTGGTCTCTGTTATATTTTGATATAAAACTAAGAGACTTGAGAGATGCTCTCATTAGTCGTACATTAGATATGATCTAATAAATGACACATCATGACTATATGTGTGACAGTTAGTATAACTGTTTGACAGTTAGTATAACTGTTTGACAGTTAATGTGTCTAAAGTATATAATATTCATCTTTCGTAAAGGATGATTCCTTTGTCGAAAGAGAAATTAATTAAAATGTTTAGTCAATCGTATGCATCATAGGATGATGGCATAATGAATACTATATTAAGTGCGATTAGAGATATCAATTTAATCATAATTGTTATGAGTTATTTTGATACCCTGTAAACCATAAGACGGGTCTTGAAATATGTTCTTTATTATCTCTGAGATATTAAGAACGAGTTTCTTATTAATGGAGAATATAGTTTGCAACCATTAAGGTCAGATTAGTTTTTAGTCTAATTATGACGTTAGACTGTCTACGTCATAAAAAGTCAGATAAGATGCAGTGAAAGTGTCACAGATGATTCTACTGTGAGAGTGGAATTAGTTGTAACTTATGAAGTATTGACTTAAGAAGTTGCATAATGACCTTATAGATGATAGACATCTTTATGAGGTGAGATCAGAAACCCATACCCCAGGTTGTTTTCTGAATCTCTCCGACATACGCGGTTCTTGTGTATTCGAAGATTATTGGTAATAGTTTCATCCTTGATGAACTTATTTATGTTCCATTTAAGGATCTGTGCCTGGAATAGTATTACTCTGATTTTCATCGAGTTTTACTATCCTCACACTTACCACTGCATATCGGTATTCCTCTTAGGAAAACCACATGGTGAGCAACAATCTAATTGTTCTCTTGTGAGTTGTATAAGTACTATACTTATGGTATCCCTAGGATAACCTACAATTAGCACGAAATCTGTCAAACAGATTTTTTTTTGGAACCTTATTCTAAATAAGTTCTGCACTGTTAATGTTTTTCCGTTGAAGGAAATGGTAGCTCAGGGCGACTCATGATTAACCTAATCATGTCTAACAAAATTCGGTTACTCAATTCGGACACACCGTCAAATTGACGTGTTCCGCGAGGAGTCCTCTTTTGAAAGAATACTTTACTCTTTTAAGTATATTAGAAACTTATTGCTTAAGTGTTTTCCATTACGGTCTTACCGTATCGGTATAATACTATAGCCGATCTGTTTGTCTATTTCGTGTCGAAATTTAAAAGTTTCCTATTTGTGTTCTTCAAAAGAAACATATAACCATTACGCGATGCCACATCCGTATAGGTCACGAAATATTCATATCCACATCTAGCCTAGCTAGACATGGGCCCACTTGCTTCACTATGAACTAGGGCTAACAGGTCGGTGGCATTTACACTTTTACCAAGTAAATAGTGTTTTAGGCACTTTGCCCAATAAACTAGATTCGTAGACTTTATTTGATTAGAATCAAATTAGTCCTAGTACCCACTCTTCAAAAGTGTGGATATACGAGTCTTGTTTGATTGTGTCCCAGACAACAATGCCACAATTAGTTTCTTCCTGTTCAAATCAGTTCGAACTATTTGTTTGTCATATTATTCGTGTGAGATTTATTTATATTCTAAATATAAATACTGTTATTCACATCTAATGTGTTTATCTTAATATCATATTTATATGATGAAACACTTTAGTGTTCTAAAATATAAAGGTTCAATCCGCAACGGATTAAACACTGATATAAAGATAATGTTTCTAGTCAAACTAGTTACATTATAACAGTTTCCTAATTTAGGTACACACCCGAGGGTAGTTCCTAAAGTTAGGTATCTACGGTTAAAACAGCGACTTTCGTCCCGTTTCCAATTCGCTGATTAATCTCTATT
Organism: Zanthoxylum bungeanum; assembly: GCA_019454045.1. Lineage (NCBI taxonomy): Eukaryota > Viridiplantae > Streptophyta > Magnoliopsida > Sapindales > Rutaceae > Zanthoxylum > Zanthoxylum bungeanum. The sequence continues at coordinate 95,615 of SKCR01019274.1, forward strand.
GAAGTCAGTATCCTGTTCAAAACAGATTCTAAACATCAATACATATTTATGTACCACACTAAGTATCTAATTTTAATACTAGTAGTGAACATAATTATGACAGACATATTTGAAGTCAGAGCCTTGCTCGTCTTCAATTCCTTCTTGGGATATGTCCTTTTTCTTCCTAGAAGATTATAATGATATTGCCTTTGCCCTGTTTCAACACTCCAGAAGCCTTTGGCCAAGCCTTGGCCTTCTAGAATATCGAAGTAAGGTGCGACTAGCGCTACTTTCCTAATTGCAAAGTTTGACTTTATCTCCTTGAGAATAGTCATTAATTCTCCAAGAATCATTTATTGGAATTTAGTACTTCTAAGATCCTAAGGATAGATTCTTTGAAGATCCTTCAATTTCTTTATCATACTTTAAGAATCTAATCCTTAGTTATGATAAAGAAATTAAGGAGTCTATATGACAAGTATAATAGATTAAACATTAAAGTTATCATTACATGAATATTCCAAATATCATGTTCCACTTATTTGCTTAACTCCAGACTTAGGCCTATTTTGTTATTTTATCAAATAAACTAACTTATTATATTTCCAGGACCATCCTGAAATATTATTCCCAATTATAAAAATTAAGTCATTTAAATACATTTTCCCTAGGATTATGTTTCAAATGCTAATCTTTCATTTTATCTTGATTCTAATAGTCCAACTATTTAATCAACGATTTGTGGTACTATGTATTATATTGATTATTATAGTCCAACTATACAATCAAATATAATTTAAATTAATTAACCTCAATTACATTGATTACTATAATCCAATTATAAAATCAACTTTAAATGGAAATTAATTAATTCAAATATATTGATTACTATAATCCAATTATATAATCAACTATAATACAGTCCAACTGATTATAAAAAACAACAATTTAAATATTAGTCCAACTAACATTCAATTGATTTGACGAATTATTTGACATGAGCGCGTATGGCGAGTAATTGAACGAATATTGAAAATTCAATTCTTGCCTCCCACTCTTTTTCGGCGAGCCTCTAACCCTATGTCGAGTACTCGGGAAACCGTGTTTCCTAGTGGGCTAGGATCTCGTTAAATATCACACAATCTTGACTTTGGCCAACAAATTGTATGATAATTAACTAGGTAGATCTCTAAGATCAATTGGATCCAATCCAATTCCTAGATCCGGTAGGGGGACATCCAAGTCCGAAATATATATCTTATATATGCCAATACATCCAATGTATTACCTAACCTTTTTCCTCTGAATCAACTAAGCCTTGGCTTTGGCACAACAAACTTAGTGATCCCAGTCAAGCGCGACCCATTGACCATGGAAAGCTTCGTAATCAATGTCGATGGACAAGAAGTGGTATTGACTTTGGCTAACAAACCACAACTTGGACAAGACACTGACATGTAACAAAGCTATCGTGATTCAAACACATCTTCGACAGACAAAGGCCTTGACTTTGGCCAACAAACCAATGTCGTCTTAGATCTTGAGTAAGAATCACTCAATGGAAGGAAAAACGCTTAATATTTTGTGAGGGTTTTACGAGTGCAAATTGGCAACCAATTTATTATCTTTGTTAAGGTCTCATCATCATACACCCTTAAACATGCATTCTAAACACATAATAAAGCGCATATGAAAAATAATAATGATATGCGGATGGATACTTTACACAATTGATCCTAGATCAAATCTCTCTCTTTCTCTCTCCCGCTAGCACATGTATCACTTCTACCCGTTACACTACACTTCTAAAGAAACCTAATTTACATTGAGGGGAATATGTGAGAAGAGAATACAAAGAATGAGAGGTAATAAGGCTGGACACGCATGTCCAATTAATAAATCAAATTTATTACAATTTCTAAAATTGCCCCACCCATCTAATATCCATCCGATATACATTATTCATGCATCGCAACCATGTATTCACACAAGCATGTTATCAATCAATCTAATCAAATTAATTAATCTGATAATTAGTGATCATCTAATGTTCAAACAACGATTTGATTTTGCTTGAGTCAAACTCGTTTTGCGAATACGTACTCAAAGTACAAATTCTCGAATTAAATTAAATTACATAATTAAATCCAATTTAATACGCATTTAATTCTAATTCACTATTTAATTCCAAATTAAATATTACACTTTATAAAATAAACCTTTACGACTTAAATTCCAATTTAATCGTTACGGGTCTCTTAGCCCGATTAATATCCAATATTAATTTAATTAAAGTCCAATGGGCTTTTAATTAATTTCTTCAAGGCGTGGACTTTTGGTCAACTCGGATCAAACCGAATAACCAAAATCCAATCCGGGAGTTACCCCATAAGCCCAGAAATCAATTTAGGCCCATTGGGCCCAATTAAACTTTAAAGGTCCATTAAGTCGCATTTGGGCTTTATGGAAGCGGTTTTGGGCCTAATTGGATCCAACCAATTTTGCCTAAACCCAACTTTGTACAACGAAGCCCAATAAGCCCAATTACAACACTTAAGCCCAATTTCACAAAATAGGCCCAATTATAATTAAATCACAAAAAATCCAATTTTCCAATTTAATTACATAAAGTGCATTACACAATTAATTACCCAATTAATATTTCTAAAACATTAATTAACATAACTAATCATGCTCATCTACATCAATTATTGTCCAACAAAAATTGATTAAAATCAAACCCAATTTACATGCTACAAGTCTCGGCCAATTTGGGGATTTTTCGTCCGATTCGAATTAAATCCAATTAATTCCACAATCGACATTAAATCACCATCCTAATTGATTCTAGCTCATCCAATGAATTAAAATCAAAAAATTCCAAGACAAAATAGGGCTCTCTACATTCGGCCAACATAGAATTTTGGGGAAAAAATGATCAAATCACAATTTCATGAAATTGATCCAATCAATCTTCAATTCAAACACATTTAAGCATATTCATTCATCCAATTTCACAAATTCATGCTCAAAATCAATTTGCCCAAATTTTACCCTAAGTTGATTTCATGCTCAAACCTTTAGCTCATAATGCCATTGTTGGCAAATTCTAAGGTCCTAAGATAATAAACAAGCATGAAAATGAAGTGCGAATACATCGACAAAGTCGCGGAATACTCACATCGATCGGTTGAGCGACGCGGAGGCAAACGAGGCAACAAAAACGAACTGATGTCCTCCTTCACTGGTTCGGCAATGTGCAGTCCAAGCTCACTGGTTTGGTTCGGTTTTGGTCCTTCGTCAAGCTCCAAGCTTCGTCGAACGGTTCCCGACTCATTGGTAGACTTCCCTATCACCTTCGCATGTCTCGTAAGTGTGCTAACACTCAAGAAATTTGCCACAAATTTCCAACTCTTGCTTCCCAAACTCACGGCAGTGAGCTGTGTGCAGAGGAGAGAAAACAGCCCTTTGGGCGTCCAAAAAAGAGAGAAGAGGGATGGAGGGAAATTGTGTTGTTATTTATAAAATGTGTATCTAATACCCATTTATATTTTCCAAAAATAAAACAAATGATTTGCCACTTTTTTGCTACCAAAAAGTCAAAGGCAAAACTTTCCAACAACTACAACAACTACCATCAATCAATCACATCAATCAATCAAGTGTCACATCACTCAAAGTGACATGTGATTTGACGCTTGATGTGACGCAATATGCGACTAGCGATTTGACTTGCGTGCCGCACTCGCATTCGAAATGCGAATGCGCTCGCAAATAATCTCGGGCTCGGGTTCGCTAATTCCAAATTAAAGAATTTTCCGTTGCGTCGTAATTAAATGATTACGCCTAGCGAAATCACTATTCATGTCGCTAACAAATTATTTCTAAATTAACTCGTTCGCCCGAATTAAAATCTAATTTTAATTCCGCGTCGAAATATAATTTCGTTTAATATATCGAATATATTAATTAATCGATTAATTCCAAATTAATCGTTATCTCTCTTTAATGGATATTTTATCCCAGATAAAATATCTCCGCAATTAATCCCAGATTAATTCTCTCTCTCTTCTAATTAATCCCAGATAAATTTAGAGTGCGAATTATACGTCATCGGTGAATCTTTGGGAAGCGACCCATGAGATCTCCGGATATGTTGGTAGTAAATTCGGTCGTCGGACTATCCGAACACGTAAGTACCTCGTACTACGTTTATACCGAATTACAAGACAAGGTTGGCCTCTAGCAAAGCGCCATGCCTACCCAATTCTCCGGAAATATCCTTACAGGAATAAATGATCTGTATCAAGCGTAGTATACCGTAGTATTGCGTAATTCTGTCCAGTATCGGATGATCACGTGCTAGGCCTGGGGCTGGAATTGTGTCTGCCCCGTACGAAGTACATGTCGGATCTCTGGTAACTAGTCTCTATATCGGATAACTATGACCAAGTCATGTTATCCCGATGGCTGCAGCACTAAAGAGAACCAGTCCCGTATCCTACGTGACCATCATCTCCATATGACTGGAGTGATACTTCCATCTTGACATCACACCCAACACACTATGATTCTCGATATACCCAGAATCGGCGTACACAGAAACCGTTAAAGCCCTGGACGACCTCAACCAAAGTATATTGATTGTCGTATGTATTAGCGGTGCAAGTGTCAAGTTAAGACCAAATACACCTACCCTGATTTCAGACTTCCATAGACACATAGTCATACTACCAATGGAATTCTGAGGGGGTCTAATCCAGAGCGAAGCTGTTTCCCGTACCATCGGTAAAACATAACCTCCTATTACACTTGCATGAGTATCCTATACTCAAATATATGAGAACTATGATGTTGTGCCCTCACAACGCGCACAAGTGTAATACTAGTCTTTTACGTATTTATCGATGTCCAATCTCGATAATAATCTGACTAGGGATATTTAATGATTTATCCTTCATGGACTGATACTGTCTCATATCATTCTCTGTCCAGGAACAAATCATAGGGACCTCTCATCATTTATACATCTAGGTGATCTAATCACAAATGATAAGAGTGCAATCTCCTTTGTCACATAGTTAATTTGTCCAACAACACAATGATCTGTACAAATAGTGACGCTATGGGTCATAATTGTCCAACATCAAATTAGTCCAATTAACAAAATTAACCAAATTCAACACTTTAATTTAATCTCTACAACACCAAACAAGTCTCACCACTTTGAAACAACTCAAAAAAATTTTAGGTCATCAATGAGTGGCCTAAAAACTATAGAATGACAACAAGATCATCAAATGATCAAAAGTGTGCTTATACACCATTTATAAGCATACTTTGTTAAACATACATGCATACATCTTCCATTCATGCTTCCAACCATCATAACACAGAGAAGAAAGAGTAGAAAAACTTAAGAACTACACATGTTGTAGCCAAGAACAAAAGGAACAATTTTAAATCTAATAGGAAGTTGGAAATACTCACTAAAATCCAAGTTTTCTTTCAATTTTCTTCTTGTTTCTTCTCTTTTTCTCTCAACCTTATTTTTGTTATATTTTGGAGGCTTGAACTTGTGTGAAGCAAAATGAAAAACATAACCTTATATACTTAGGTCAATGGCCGAATTTAGCAAGGAAAAAGAAAAGAATATATTTTACTTTTTAACAAATTAAAGAAGCAAAAATCAAAATGATAACCTTTATCATAAATGTAAAAGTCAAACTTATACACATTAATCATTTCTTTTAATAAATATCAACTTAGATATTTTATATTTTTAATTATTTTAATTATTTAACAATTAAATAATTATTTAAATACAAATATCCAAATATATGTATTATATTTACTTTAACTAATCCAAATACATATATTAATGATATATGTCAAATATCATAATATCACAATTAATTATGTGTATTTAATAAAATCAAGTATTAAATACAAATACACATTAATTAGGAAATGACCAAAAGGTCCTTATGCATATATCTTTTGTTTAACCGTTAAACGATTTATAAACAATCAGTATTATTCATAAAAGTTGCCCTAGTGCTCTACGGGTATGAAATCCAATTTCGTGTTCATAATTTACCCACCCATAAAATATGATGACCAGGGATAAACTCGCTGAACTATACAGGTCGAGGTCATCGCAAACGTATAATCCCTCCGTCATAGGTATTCAGATTATTTCAGAGATATAGATATTAACATTGAATCTCTATAGGTATAATCTTATCGATGTTTCTATGAGCAATCTTATAATAACACTTAGAACTCAGTTCTACAGTGTACCACAGATCTATGGATTTAATGGATTGCTAATCCCATAATGAATACCTATGCCCTGTACACAGGACTGATGAATCCTATCTTGACACACACAGGATATCATGAGCTAGAGTCCACACCCAACAAACAGGACGAGGTCTGATCTTAATAGATCGGTTATGTGACTGTCATATAAATGTGGAGGATAACTCATATATCCGCAGTGGTATCTCAAGTCAAAGAATCAATATGCTACTCAACCCGAGAAGATTCCTATTGACGATGGTGTACCATCTATTAGGTAATCTTCGGTGAGTCGTTCAGTGTTTATCAAATAAACACCTACATGTCTAAATGAGTCTCCTGAGACTCATGGTTGAGATAAACCATCGGACCAAGTCACGATATACGACATGTACTAGTCTCAGCAGATTTTTACTAACTGATCGATGTCTGTAAATCTTGACCATGAACTTTATTTGATAATATATATATCTAGTAGTGCACTTCCCAATGTCAATTACAAGTTACGTTGTAATTATGCACTACGTTATATATTATCGGGTCTTTGTGTAATATATATATATATATATATATATATATATATATATATATATATATATATATATCACTAAACATGATTAGTTTAATCTAATGAATTAGATCGAATATATATAATAAAAGACAAGAGGTGCAACCATAAATAAGTAATATTATGGAAAAAAAAGATATTGCTCGTATTCATGAATCAGACATAAATACGATCCGGATTGGCGCTCCGAGCACCAACCCTAACACTTTCTCCCACTTGCTCTAGTGTCAATCCATGATATCATATACACATCTTAATGTGTATCACATACGCATGGTCCTCAAGAACTCACCTAGCACTCAAGAGGTAGACAACAACGAGTAGGTCCGCTATAACATATTGGGTTTGTCCAACAAACCCAATTATTTCCCTTAGCCAGAATCATTCATATTTTTGTAGAAACTAAGTTTTACATCAATATGACTCAGAAGCCACATCAACATTGTGCTTCAGCTACTAAGTTGTCCAAGTATTTACGGATCAAATCCAAAATACTATGTAGACAATCGCAAACACAACACTAATATCAAACTTCTAATCTATAAGGTCACTATGCAACTTCTTAAGTCAATACTTCATAAGTTACAACTAATTCTACTCTCACAGTAGAATCATATGTGACACTTTCACTGCATCTTATCTGACTTTTTATGACGTAGACAGTCTAACATCATAATTATACTAAAAACTAATCTGACCTTAATGGTTGAGAACTATATTCTCCATTAATAAGAAACTCGTTCTTAATATCTCAGAGATAGTAAAGAACATATTTCAAGACCCGTCTTATGGTTTACAAGGTATCAAAATAACTCATAACAATTATGATTAAATTGATATCTCTAATCGCACTTAATATAATATTCATTATGCCATCATCCTATGATGCATACGATTGACTAAACATTTTAATTAATTTCTCTTTCGACAAAGGAATCATCCTTTACGAAAGATGAATATTATATACTTTAGACACATTAACTGTCAAACAGTTATACTAACTGTCACATAGATAGTCATGATGTGTCCTTTATTAGATCATATCTAATGTACGACTAATGAGAGCATCTCTAAAGTCTCTTAGTTTTATATCATATATAAAACTTTATATCAAAATATAACAGAGACCACTCTCACTACTTTCACAGAGAAAATAAGACTCATGTAAACCTTTTACCTCATAAACATCTCATTATTACCTTAATAATGATAATGTCATTATGATGTACAATACTAGAAAGAAATTTATATGCTCCCAATAACCCTTTTATCTCATATGTATCCTCTACGCTTTGATAAAATCAGACAATCTGACTGATATCAAAATTAGAAAACACAAATTTTCAGAAAGCTCATCCGAGTCTACAATATGCTCTATAAGCTAATATACCAAATTGTAATCTTAGCAGAATACAAACTCCAGAGCCATTCCAAAACGAACTCTTCAAACTAAGAAATCACAATGGATTTATTATCTAAAGAAACCATTCAAAAACGCCACTTTGTATTGTAGATAAAATACACAGTTTAATATTAACATTAACCAACAAATCTTTAATTGTTCAATAAGTGTGACTAAAGAGAAGTTTCCTCAGAATCTCCAATAGATTGTTGAGTATAACTTTTCTCACTGTTGTACTATAAATGTCAAACCTTTAATAAGCTCACTTTACTTTTACTGCGGAAACCATTTTCACATTTTATGAATGATTCATAACAAAAGCTTAATCAAGTTCAAAACTTGATCGTAGTAAGCTATGAACAATCTTAGATCTATGGTTTAATGCTAATTTCCGGAATCGATATGAAACATCGTTCCCACTATAAGTTATAGGATAATTTTCTTCGATAAGAAAACAGCAGAACCATTAAGTATCAAATATTTTGCAAATGATTCTGTCATCCTATTGGACTTATATGGAAGATATCTAAGAGTCGTTTCATCTTATTAATTATGTAGTTCCATTTATAGTTTATCACTCTCACAATTGACTTCAATAAGTCAAGTCTTTTCTACAATCGTCAACATCCGATGTTACACGCTAAGTAATAAAACAATTTCATTACTCGGGATCATAGAAATGATATTCTATCAAAAAGAATATAATATTCTATCAAATAGAATATAATATTCTATCAAATAGAATATAATATTCTATTAAATAGAATAAATGATAAAGTTTTACTTGTACTTCTGAGGCGCAAGTACTTTCAATTATATAACCATTATACAAAAGAAAGATTCAAATCTTAAACATTTCAAGATTCGAATTTTCTAGTTGTACATATCATATATGTAACTATAAAAACTAATGGAACCTTAATTAAATGGATGAATTAGTGTTTCTGGATCATATCTCCATGAGGTTTGAAAATAATTCGGTAACACTCAATATCAAGCGAATCAATCGTATAAGATTCGATTTCTCCCATTAACCAATTCCATTAAGATGGAATCGTAGAAGAATTATATTGAGTAAGAATCATATTCTTTCAATAACCTTAGAACTAATTGCCATAAATTCATATGTTTGACCATGTCAAACATCTTTTAACAATTCAAAGACACACGATGAATTTTAAAGATCCAGTTTTCAAAACTTCAGATCGAATATCTTTGAACCAGTCAAAATATTCTATCCGCGTTTCATCAGAAATATGTTACTAAGTCATGACAATTCATTGACTATTTTACGAAATAAAGAAAACTACCTTAAGTAATTTTCAACTCATTAAAGTACATACATCCAATGTATCAGTTTAATAAATTTTCTGGTCCAATGACAATCATTGGTTAAATGAGATTTAATCACCTTCTCGAATACAATATTCATTAAATGGATAAGGATATGTAGTGTGATCTCGTATCAGACCATCATTTACCATATGGAATAAGCATCTAATACTTATGTGATAAAATATCATAAACACTATTCTAAGTTATTTACTTAACCGAATATTTTTCTAAATGTTTATCTATTCGTCAATGACACTACTAGTCATATTAAAAATATGTAATAATTATTTAGAAAGAACAAATAACTATCAAATAGTCGCAAGTTCTGATATCAAATATCAAAATAATTATTCAATAATATTTTAAATAACTAGACGAGAGATCTGCTATCCAATACCTACAGTTGTCGTGTTGTGAGAATCAATATTTTCTACACACAACTATACGCATCTCATTTCTTTAGCTTTATTATTTTGTCTTCAACTATTTACAACAATTGCAAATAATTGAAAAACAAATAGTGTCGGACACGTGACCTCTAAATGTCACTAAAGCCAAGAAATGTTATTATCAAATAAACAAATAACTAATGGGGTTTTCTTAATGCCAGTGAAGAATCTCAAGACATGAACCAATTCATGTCAATCTTTACTGCATAAGAAACTATTCTCTCTAGAATGATTATATCATAGTCTATTCTAATCTAGAACCTATTCTAGATGTATGCAACCATAAGTGAAGTCAGAAAATATATATAAAATATGCATGCAGTGGATAAAATTTTAATTCTATCTAAATAATAGAATAAGGAAAAACATAAGTGATAATTTTCATAATTTTACACTGCTTTAGTTATGGATTTTTAACCCAGCAGTGTCTCCCACTACTTTACGTAATACCGTAATCCCCAACGAAAAATGAGAATTAAATAATTAAATTATTTAATACCGTAATCCCCAACAGAAAATGAGAATTCAATAATTAAATCGAATTCCATAATGGGAAGTGGACCTCATAAATATATTTTGACTCACAGTTTTGGCACGTTCTCGCCTACATATATTCACAGGTAGACAACTCATTGTCAATCACACTCGCTGTGACTCTTGATTTTATCCTGACCGTTTCTCGTTGTGACAACTTTGGCATGTTCACATGAGGCATATCAAGGCTTCACTTGTCAATGACAAACTCAAGCTACCGATGTAGTCCTGACAGCTTTGGCACATTCAGGATTTCCTCTTTCACTTGAATTTGTCTCTTATCATATAAGTTCTACCGGCGTAAATGAACTACCTTCAACCACAACTGCACAGCTTTGGCACAATACAGCTATAGCATCATGAAATCATTCACATCCGTATTGACAAGACGGGAGAAAAAATAAGTATTTCTAATAAAACCTTATTTAACGGGGATTTTTCTAAAAAATATAATTCTCTTTATTTAATCAAATTAAATAAATACATGCATGTAAATAGTAAAGATTAATTAATTGTCAAATTTAAAAGGGCTAATCATATCATGGGTTCAGAATCAGACTCGCTCTGATACCATTTTGTTAGGGTTTTATCAGGGCGGCGCAGCGGAAGAAACGCGGTTCGGGCGAAATCGTAGTTTAAAATTTTTAACCTTACGAATAAATTATTTAATATTTAATATTAATAATTCATTCATATTTCACCTAAATATATTTATTTGATATCAAAGAACGACATAAATAATATTGAAACACCGCAAAATTTTTACGAAAATATTTTTTCCGCAAAATAGCATAAAATCGTTTCCGACTGAACCGACCGACCAATGCACATGGGGACCGCCGAGGTTAGCCCCAAAAACATTTGGACAGTTCGTGGGCTATCCGAATAGTGACCAACTCACTGTTTGGACAGTTGTTACCCCTTAACGCCGTTTTCGCTATTTTCGCGTATTTTGACTTCGAAATAATTTTCGGTAATTAATTTTTTTGGGCAATTAAAATAAACTAATTTATTCTAATTACACAATACTCAAAAATAGATTTTTATCCCAAAAATCAAATTTATCACTAATTACCGTTAGACCTCAATACTTTGCATTTTGATCATTTTAGTCATAATTTATCAAATAAAAATTTAAGTGATTTCAAATCACTACCAAAATGATTTATACACATCATATACATCAAAATATAACTTACAACACAAAATCCTAATTTTCTTCAAATTGCCGAATGTGCCAAACATTTCCAATTTTTTTGCAATTTGGTCCAAATTTGTTCAAAACAACTTTGAATGATTTCCAATCAACACCAAATTAAATGTACATCATATATACGTCATTATACAACACATATATGAAAAGCCTCAATTTTGGTTTAGGTTAAGAACCCTAATTTCTCAAATTAGTCCAATTAACAAAATTAACCAAAATTAACCAAATTCAACACTTTAATTTAATCTCTACAACACCAAACAAGTCTCAAAACTTTGAAACAACTCAAGAACAATTCTTGGTCATCAATGAGTGGCCTAACTGTTGGATAATTATGACCCATAGCATCACTATTTGTAAAGAACATTGTGTTTTTGTACAAATTATCTATGTGACAAAAGGAAATTGCTATTTTATCATTATTGTAATTATATTACTTGGATATATATTAATGATAAAAGTCCATATGGTTAAATCAGATTAATAAGATTTGAGACAATATTAATCCACGAACGGTTTAATCATTAAATATCCATAGTCGAAGTATTATCGAGACTAGACATTAATAATGCGGAATAGACTAGTATTACACTTGTGCGCGTTATGGAAGCTTAACATCATAGTTCTCATATATTTAGGTATTGGATACTTATGCAAGTGTAATAAGAGGTCCTGTTAGCCATTGGACCGGGAACATTTCACTCTGGATAGACCCACTCGGAATCCCATTGGTAGTATGACTATGTGTCTATGGGAATCCGAATCAGGGTAGGTGTATGTGATCTTTAACCTGAGACTTACGTCGCTATTACTTGTAACAATCAGTTTACTTTAGTATTGATCGTCTGGAGCTTTAACAGGTTCTGTGTACGCCATTATTGGGTTTACTGAGAATCATAGTGTATTGGATATGATGTCAAGATGAGAGTATCGCTTCAGTCATATGGAGATGATGGTCACACAGGATACAGAACTAGTACTCTTAAAGCTGCAGCTATCGGGATAGTATGACTAGATCATGACTTCCCGATTACAGAGATTATTTACTAAGGATCCGATATATGCTTCGTACGGGGCAGACACAGAGCCAGTCCTATGCCTTGCATGTGACATCCGATACTGGATCGTATTACGTATTACACAATATTAGTATTACTATGCCTGATACAGATGATATTCCTCGGTAAATATTTCTGGAGATTTGGGTAGGTACGATGCTTTGCTAGAAGCCAACCATGTCTTGTAAATCAGTAAGAACATGGTACAGGGTACGCACGTATTCGGATAGTCCGATAACCATATTTACTGCCAATATATCCATGAATCTCTTGGGTCGCTTCCCAAAGATTCACCAATGAAATTTGACTCAGATATAATTAATTATGGATTAATTATGAGAGAGAAAATTAATTTGGGATTAATTACGGCAAGAATTAATCTGGGATTAACTTCATATAGAAGAGAGAATGCTATTAATTTAGAATTAATCGATAAAATAAATTTAATAGTTAAATTGGATTTTTCTATTTAATTTATTTATTTGTGGCTAAAATAATATATCGGATATATTAATTGAAATTAGATTTCAATAGGAAATTAAAATTGGATTTTAATCGGGCGAATGAATTAATTTAGAATTAATTCAAAAGTGACTATCGTAATAATTTTGCGATGCATAATTATTTAATTAAATTGGCAAATTTAATCGGAATTAAACGAACCCGATAAAATTGCTCGTGACTTTACATGTGTCTTTTTATGTTTTGGGAACACAAAATATCTTTGACTTTGGTGGGCCCAAGTCAAGTTGTGTGTTGAGGAAGCCAACTCAAATTTGAATTTAAAATATGGTGGGACCATATGACTTACATCAAATGTCATATGTTGATGTAAGTAGTTGGCTTAATTAATTAGATGCTTTAAAGACACAACCACCAAGTCTACACACACTCTTTTCTTCTCTCCACCATTTCCAATTGCTTCTCTCCATGGAAGTGGAATTTTACTTCAAAATTTCTACATAGCTAGCACTTGGAGGAGTCTAATGAGGTGATAGGGAAACTCACCCTAGGAATAAACAACATAACAAAAAGCTTGGAGCTTCATCCAAAGAAGAAATTTCAATCCGCCATTTTTTCTTGTTATTTCACACATATAATCATGTTTAGGATCTTGTGGCATGTCTTAGAGACTAACAATGGTATCAGAGCCTTGCTAAATATGATTTTGAAAACTAGGGTTCATAAAATTTAATTAGGAATTTTTGCTTGGAGCATGAAAATTCAAAATTGAGTTGTTGGTTGATGTTAGATGATGATAACTTGGAGTTGTGCATTGTTGGATTGTTGAAAAATTGATTGGATCAAATTTCCCTAAGTTGGCCGAAACTTACCCTAGTGTAACTCATGGTGATTTTTAAATTTTGACACTTGGATGTGTTAATGGCATGATATATATGTTGAATGTTGATTTAATTGGATTGGAATCAAATTGGATATTAATTTATTGTCATTGCCATGAGTTAGCATGCTTGTTAGAGCTTGATTTTGCTTCAATTTGTGTTGGACATGAATTGGAATGATAAGCATGATTAATTAGATTAATTAATATTTTGGAAATGTTAGATTAATTAATTAGTTATGTTAATTACATTTAAAATGGATTAATGTAATATTTGGAATATTGTATTAATGTAAATTAGTCCCTAAAATACTAAATGAGCTAATTTGGTTATATTTGGATTAATAGGCTTAGTTGGGCCAAGTTTGGTTGTAGACAATTGGGTTGGATCCAATTGAGCCTAAACTATTTCCATAAAAGTCCAAAATATGACTTTTGGGCCTTTAATAATCTAATTGGACCTAATGGGGCAAAATTAATTTATGGCATAAGGTGATTCCTAAATGGGCCAAGGCATTATGGGCTTGATCCATAATGGCCAAAAGTCATGCCTAAATAATTAATTAAAGCCCATTGGACCTAATAGAATTGGCATTGGATGCTAAATGGGTCTTTGAGACCATTTGGATTGGATATGGAATCCAAGTCTAAAGGGGCATTATTATAATAGAATAAGTTTAATTGTTTAATTTGGAATTAAACTTGAATTAGTATTGAATACAATTTAAATTGGATTTAATATTGTAGTTCGATATAATTCAAGAATACTTACTTTGAGTATTTATTCTTAAACGAGTTGGACTCGCGCAAATCAAATCGTTGTATGAACATTGGATGGTCATTAATTGAAGTATTAATTAATTGGATTACATTGATTGACAACATGCTATGTGTGAATGCTTGGATGTATTTGTGTGAATAATGTATATCGGATGGATATTAGATGGGTGAGGGCAATTTTGGAAATTATTGTAAATAATATATTTATTTGAAATTGGACTTGCGTGTCCAGCCTATCACCTCTTATTCTCATTATATTTCTCTTCTCACCAATTCCTCTCAATGTAAATGAGGTTTCTTATAGTGTTATGTAATTGGGTATATAGAAGAATGTAAAGTGCTAGCGGGAGAGAGAAAAAGAAAAGAGAGAGATTTGGTCTAGGAAAAAAATGTAAATGAATATTCATCCGCATATCATTATTATATTTATCGAGCCTTATTGTGCTTTTAGAATGCATGTTTAAGGGTGTATAATGAGACCTAATCAAAGATAATAAGTTGGTTGCCAATTTATGAAAACGCCATCACATTTAATATTAAGCGTTTCCTTCCATTGAGTGGTTCTCTCTCAAGATCCAAGATTGGCTTTGATTTCTTGGCCAAAGTCAAGATCATTGTCTATCGCGGATGTGTTTGAACCATGAAAGCTTTGCTAATATCGCATGTCTTGGGCAGTTGTGACTTGTTGGCCAAAGTCAAGGTCACTCTTGTTCATCGACGTGGATTAGGAAGCTTTCCCACTGTCAATGGGTAGCGCTTAACTGGAATCATTAAGCTTGTTGAGCCAAAGCCAAGGCTTAGTTGATTCAGAGGAAACAAGTTAGGAAATATATTAGATATATGTTTCGGACTTGGATGTCCACCTACCGAATCTAGGAATTGGATGGGATCTAATTGATCTTAGAGATCTACCTAGTTAAATTTTATACAGCTTGTTGGCCAAAGTCAAGGTTGTGTATTATTTAACGGGATCCTAGCCCACTAGGAAACTAGGTTTCCCGAGTACTCAACGGAGGGTTAGAGGCTGGCCGAAAATTAGTGGGAGGCTAGTATTAAATTTGTAATTTCGTTTAATACTGGCTAATATGTGCACTCTATTATTATTATTTCTCGTTATTATATATATATTGGTTGGACTAATATTATTCATTTATTGTTTTCTTTGAACAGTTAGATTGTACTCAACACTACTCCATTTGTAGTTGGTTATATAGTTGGACTATAAAAACCATTTCATTTGAGTGTACCCGAAACATTTGATTGGATAGTTGGACTATAGCAATCAAAATGGCTGGAAAGATAAGCGTTAGGGACATAATCATAGAATATCTTTAAAGGCGCAAATTTTCCAAACTGGGAAATGAACCTCATGATAGTCCTAAGAGCTGAGAAGTTGCTCTATGTGATAGAGAGACCTCTCGGGCCTGAACCCGGACTTGACCGGCCAATATAAAATGAGCTTTGGAAGACTCACCGTGATGATAACTTTACTGCTCAATCTGTTATGCTTGCTGCAATGACTCCTCAGTTTCGTCGTCAGAACAAGGGATTGGATCCTTATGCGATGATGTTGAAGTTGAAGGATCTTCATAGATCTAATCTTAGATCTCAGAAGTATGAGTTGCAGAAGAAGCTCTTTCGCTCTCATATGTCAAATGGTACATCTGTCGAACACTACGTGTCACAGATGATTGCTGACATCGAACTGTTGGGTCAGCTGGGCATTACCTTCGAGGTCGAGACTTCCATAGATTTGATCTTACAGTCTCTGCCTGACTGCTGGGGCGGGTTCATCATGAACTATAATATGATGAACTAAGAGAAAACTCTTGGAGACTTAATGGCTATGCTGAAATAGGCAGAGTTAGAGCTTCTGAAAGGCAAGAAGCGCGAGGCGCATCTTACTTCGACATCCAAGAAGGCCAAGGATTGGCTGAAGACTTCTGGAGGTGTGAAGAAGAAGAATAAGATGGGAAAGGCTCAATCATCACAGTCTTCTGGGAAAGACAAATGACAAATCCCAAGACATTCGCCTACACTGTTGCAAACGGGGTCACTGGAAGCATAACTACCGTAAGTTCAAGGCGGACTTGAATGAAGCGAAGGCGGGCAAGGCTCCGGCTTCAGGTTTGTTTGTTATTGAAATAAACATGTCTACTACTAGTCTTAAAAATTGGATTTTTGATACTGGATGTAGTACTCACATATGTACTGATGTGCAGGATCTGCAGATTAGCAGGAGACTGACTTCAGGGGAGATCGACATGCGAGTCGGAAATGGGACGAGAGTCGATGTTTTGGCCTTTGGCACCTATGTTTTGAATCTGCCCTCAGGGCATGTACTTACATTAGGGGACTGTTATTTTGTACCTAGTTTGACTAGGAATATTATCTCTATATCTAGTTTAACCCGATGCGGGTATACCTTTGTATTCAGGAAACCGAGTGTTTTGTTTATAAAAATGATATTGAGATATGTACAGCAGATGTAAATAATGGTCTTTATATTTTGAATATAAACGAATCTCAAACATATAACATGACAAACAAAAAGCTTAAATTGAGTAAAATGGATGAGACTTATTTATGGCATTGTCGTCTAGGACACATTAACAAAACTTGTATATCCACACTTTCGAAGAATGAATACTTGGACGGATTTGATCTTAATTCATATGATGTCTGCAAATCTTGTTTGTTAGGCAAAATGCCTAAAACACCTTTTAGTGGTAAATGTGTACGTGCCACCGAGCTGTTAGCCCTCGTTTATAGTGACGTATACGGGCCCATGTCTAGCCAGGCTAGAGGTGGATATGAATACTTCGTAACCTTTACGGATGATGCATCACGTTATGGTTATGTGTATTTTATGAAACAAAAGTCGGAAACTTTTGAGAAATTCAAAGAGTTTCGAAACGAAATAGAAAAACAGACTGGAAAAAGTATTAAAACATTGCGATCGGACCATGGTGGAGAATACTAAAGCAATGAGTTTCAAGATTACTTGAAAGAATATGGTATTCTTTCACAGTGGACTCCTCCCGGAACACCTCAATTGAACGGTGTGTCCGAACGGAGAAACCGAACTTTGTTAGACATTGTAAGGTCAATGATAGTCGCATAGAGCTACCGATTTCCTTCTAGGGATACACATTAAACAGTGAAATACTTATTTTGAATAAGGTTCCGTCAAAGTCTGTTGAACAGACTCAATATGAGATATGGATAGGAAAGAAATCAGGTTTCTTATTCCTGAAGATTTTGGGGATGTTGGGCATATGTTAAACGTTTGGATAATACCAAACTAGAACCCAAATCGAATAAGTGCCTATTTGTAGGTTATCCTAAGGAAATGAAAGGATATTATTTCTACAACCCACAAGGGAACAAAATATTTGTTGCTCTTCATGCGGTTTTCCTAGAAAATGAATTAATGAATGCAGTGGTAAGTGGGAGGAAAGTAGAACTCGATGAAAATCGAAGTGATACTGTTCCTGGCACCGACCCCCTCACGGAACACGAACAGTCCATCATAGATGAGACTGTTCCACAATCGTCTGATACACAAGAACCGCGTAAGTCGGAGGGACTCAGAAAACAACCTGAGAGTTATGGGTTTCTGATCTCACCTCATGTAGACATTAATCTTATTGAGGAAGATGAACGAGCTACGTATGAGGAAGCGATACAAGGTATCGACTCCGTTTTATAGCAAGAAGCCATGAAGTCCGAAATGGATTCCATGTATACCAACCAAGTTTGGACACTGGTTGATGTACCAGAAGGCATTACGCATATTGGTTGTAAATGGATCTTCAAAAGGAAGAAAGACATGGAAGGCAACATACAAACGTACAAAGCTAGACTTGTAGCTAAAGGATATCATCAACGACATGATGTCGATTACGACGAGACCTTTTCACCCATTTTCCATGATTAAATCCATTCGGATAATGCTTGCAATTGTTACATATTTCGATTATGAAATATGGCATATGGATTTCAAAACCGCTTTCCTTAACGAAAACCTTTTGGAGGATGGTTATATGCAACAACCTGATGGTTTTTTCGTACCAAGACATACAAATAATGTTTGCAAGTTAAACCGATCCATTTATGGATTAAAGCAATCATCACGTTCTTGGAACCATCGTTTTGATGAGATCATAAAAGAATATGGTTTCATTCAAAATGAAGATAATTCTTGTGTATATTAGAAGGTTAATGGGAGCACACTGACATTCATTGTCTTATACGTTGATGATGTATTGCTTCTTGGAAATGACATTCCCATGCTACAATTGGTGAAAGCTTGGCTTTCATTAAAATTCTCCATGAAAGACCTGAGAGAGGCAACCTTTATTCTAGGAATAAGGATCTACCGGGATAGATCTAGAAAGATGCTGGCACTCTCCTAGAGCTCGTTCATTGATAAAGTGTTGAAAAGATTCAACATGGATCAGTCCAAGAGGGGGCTGCTTCCGGTGTCACATGGCGTCTCTCTATCGAAGGATATGTGTCCTAAAACTCAAGATAAGAGAGATGCAATAATTCAGATCCCGTATGCTTCAGCAGTCGGATCGATCATGTACGCCATGATTTATACGCTACCTGATGTCTCATATGTTTTGAGCATATGCAGTCGCTATCAGGCCGATCCAGGTGATGGTCACTAGATTGCTGTAAAGAACATCCTTAAGTATCTTAGACAAACTAAAGATGCTTTCTTAGTCTATGGGGAAGGAGAACTTGAGGTGACTGGGTTCACCGATGCAAGTTTCCAAACTGACAAAGACGACTGTAAGTCACAATCAGGGTACATATTTTGTTTAAACAACGGAGCAGTGAGCTGGAAATCTTCCAAGTAAGAGACTGTTGCCGATTCAATAACAGAAGTAGAATATATTGCTGCAGCTGAGGCTGCAAAAGAAGCAGTTTGGATCCGTTAATTTTATTGGATTAGGAGTAGTTTCGTTAGCAGCTGAGCCCGTACCTTTATATTGTGACAATAATGGGGCTATCGCACAGGCTAAGGAACCACGGTCTCATCAACTATCCAAGTATGTACTTCGACGATTTCATCTGATCTGTGAGATCATACATCGTGGCGATGTGAGGATCGAGAAGATCTCATCATATGATAACACTGCAGATCCACTGACGAAGGCTATATCTCAGCAAAAGTTTAAGCGACATGTACATAGTTCATATGTTAGATACTTGAGTGATTGGCTATAGGCCAAGTGGGAGATTGTTGGACTATTATGACCCATAGCATCACTATTTGTAAAGAACATTATATTTTTGTACAAATTATCTATGTGACAAAAGGAAATTGCTATTTTATCATTATTGTAATTAAATAACTTGGATATATATATTAATGATAAAAGTCTACATGGTTAAATCGGATTAATAAGATATGAGACAATATTAATCCACGAATGGTTTAATCATTAAATATCCATAGTCGAAGTATTATCGAGACTGGACATTAATAATGCGGAATAGACTAGTATTACACTAGTGCTCGTTATGGAAGCTTAACGGTATAGTTCTCATATATTTAGGTATTGGATACTTATGCAAGTGTAATAAGACGTTCTGTTAGCCGTTGGACCGGGAACAGTTCACTCTGGATAGACCCACTCAGAATCCCATTGGTAGTATGACTATGTGTCTATAGGAATCCGAATCGGGGTAGGTGTATGTGATCTTTAACCTGAGACTTACGTCGCTATTACTAACGACAACCAGTTTATTTTAGTATTGGTCGTCTGGAACTTTAACAGGTTCTGTGTACGCCTGTATTGGTTTTACTGATAATCGTAGTGTATTGATGTGATGTCAAGATGGGAGTATCACTTCAGTCATATGGAGATGATGGTCACACATGATATGGAACTAGTACTCTTAAAGCTGCAGCTATCGGGATAATATGACTAGGTCATGACTTCCCGATTACAGAGATTAGTTACTAAGGATCTGATATATGCTTCGTACGGGGCAGACACAGAGCCAGCCCTAGGCCTAGCATGTGACATCTGATACTGGATCGTATTACGTATTACACAATATTAGTATAACTACGCCTGATACAGATGATATTCCTCGGCGAATATTTCTGGAGGATTGGGTAGGCACGATGTTTTGCTAGAAGCCAACCATGTTTTGTAAATCAGTGAGAACATGGTACAGGGTACGCACGTGTTCGGATAGTCCGATAACCGTATTTACTGCCAACATATCCAGGAATCTCTTGGGTCGCTTCCCAAAGATTCACCAATGACATTTGACTCAGATAGAATTAATATGGGATTAATTATGAGAGAGAAAATTAATCTGGGATTAATTGCGGCAAGAATTAATCTGGGATTAACTTCGTATAGAAGAGAGAACGCGATTAATTTAGAATTACTAGATAAAATAAATTTAATAGTTAAATTAGATTTTTCTATTTAATTTATTTATTTGTGGCTAAAATAATATATCGGATATATTAATTGAAATTGGATTTCAATACGAAATAAAAATTGGATTTTAATTCGGGTGAACGAATTAATTTAGAATTAATTTGAAAGCGAATATCGTAATAATTTTACGAGGCATAATTATTTAATTAAATTGGATTTAATTATGGCGCGACAGAAAATTCGTTTAATCGGAATTAAACGAACCCGATAAAATTACTTGTGACTTTGCGTGTGTCTTTTTGTGTTTTGGGAACATAAAATATCTTTGACTTTGGTGGGCCCAAGTCAAGTTGTGTGTTGAGGAAGCCAACTCAAATTTTGAATTTAAAATGTGGTGGGACCACATGACTTACATCAAATGTCATATGTTGATGTAAGTAGTTGGCTTAATTAATTAGATGGTTTAAAGACACAACCACCAAGTCTACACAAACTCGTTTATTCTCTCTACCATTGCCGATTGCTTCTCTCCATGGAAGTGAAATTTTACTTCAAAATTTCTACATAGCTAGCACTTGGAGGAGTCTAATGAGGTGATAGGGAAACTCACCCAAGGAATAAACAACATAACAAAAATCTTGGAGCTTCATCCAAAGAAGAAATTTCGAAATTTCTCCATCTCTCAATGTAAGTGATCCCGCCAATTTCTTATTATTTCACACATATAATCATGTTTAGGATCTTGTGGAATGTCTTATAGACTAACACTAACAACTATAGAATAGCAACAAGATCATCAAATGATCAAAAGTGTGCTTATACACCATTTATAAGCATACTTTGTTAAACATACATGCATACATCTTTCATTCATGCTTCCCACCGTCATAACACAAACAAGAAAGAGTAGAAAAACTTAAGCACTACACATGTTGTAGCCAAGAACAAAATGAACAAGTTTCCTTCTAATAGGAAGTTGGAAATACTCACTAAAATCCAAGTTTTCTTTCAATTTTCTTCTTGTTTCTTCTCTTTTTCTCTCAACCTTATTTTTGTTATATTTTGGAGGCTTGAACTTGTGTGAAGCAAAATGAAAAACATAACTTTATATATTTAGGTCAATGGCCGAATTTAGCAAGGAAATGGAAAATAATATATTTTACTTCTTAACAAATTAAAGAAGCAAAAATCAAAATGATAACCTTTTATCATAAATGTAAAAGTCAAACTTATACACATTAATCATTTCTTTTAATAAATATCAACTTAGATATTTTATATTTTTAATTACTTTAATTATTTAACAATTAAATAATTAAATAATTATTTAAATACAAATATCCAAATATATGTATTATATTTACTTTAAATAATCCAAATACATATATTAATGATATATGTCAAATATCATAATTTCACAATTAATTATGTGTGTTTAATAAAATCAAGTATTAAATACAAACACATTAATTAGGAAATGACCAAAAGGTCCATATGCATGTATCTTTCGTTTAATCGTTAAACGATTTATAAATAATTAGTATTATTCATAAAAGTTGCCCTAGTGCTCTACGGGTATATTTCATTAGTGAGGCTCTCTAAGTTCAGGTATATCCGTTACGAAATCCAATTTCGTGTTCATAATTTACCCACCCGTAAATTATGACGACCACAAATAAACTCGCTGAACTATATAGGTCGAGTTCATTGCATACGTATAATCCCTCCATCATAGGTATTCAGATTATTCCAGAGATATAGATATTAACATCAAATCTCTATATGTATAATCTCGTCGACGTTTCTTTTAGCAATCTTATAATAACACTTAGAACTCATTTCTACAGTGTACCACAGATCCATGGATTTAACGGATTGCTAATCCCATAATGAATACCTATGACATGTACACAGGACTGACAGATCCTATCTTGATACACACAGGATATCATGAGCATGAGTCCACACCCAACAGACATGCGGAGATCCGATCTTAATAGATCGGTGACGTGACTGCCATCTAATTATGGATGATAACTCATATATCCACAATGGTATCTTAAGTCAAAGAATAACTATGATACTCAACCCGAGAAGATTCATATTGACGTTGGTGTACCATCTATTAGGTAATCTACGGTGAGTCATTCAATGTTTATCAAATAAACACCTACACGTCTATACGAGTCTCATGGTTCATTGGGATAAATCATCGGACCAAGTCACGATATATGGCATGTACTGGTCTCAGCAGATTTTTTACTAACCAACCCGTGTTAGTAAACCTTGACCAGGAATTTTATTTGTTAATATATATCTAGTAGTGACTATACCTAGCTAAGGTTCCGATTCGGAACCGGAACCGAACAAGTTGGAATCGGACGGTTCCGGTTCCAGAACCGAACTGGAACCTAACTAGTTCGGTTAGGGTTCCTACCCTAGCCGAACCGGTTGGAAGCGCTGGAACCGTTCGGTTCCAACTGGAACTAGTTTAAATTTATATAATATATATTTTTTATTATTTCTTAGATAAGAATTTTATTTGTAATTTAATGTAATTATGTAATGTAATAAATTCAAATTCATAATTTTAAATTATATTGATTTATCAATCTCAATTTTCTATTTTCAATAAAGCAAAAAAAAACGGTTGGAACCGGAACCGAACGGTTCGTTTCCGGTTCCGGTTTTGGTTCCATTTTTGTGTGGAACCGGAACCGAACCAGAATTAACCGGTTCGGAACCGAACCAAACCACCGGCCGGGTCTAGTAGTGACATTTCCCAATGTCAATTACAAGCTACGTTGTAATTGCGCATTACATTATATATTATCAGGTCTTTGTCTAATATATATATATATATCACTAAAGATGATTTAGTTTCAATCTAATGAATTATATCGAATTTATATAATAAAAGACAAGAGGTGCACCATAAATAAGTAATAATATGGAAAAAAAAATGTATTGCTCGTATTCATGAATCAGACATAAATACGATCCGGATTGGCACTTCGAGTACCAACCCTAACATCGTGGACCATAACTACAATCCAGACCATCATATCCAAAGTCGAAGCCTCAGAATCAGCTTTTTGATGATCTGGGGATGACGCCGAGGAAAGTATGGGTTTCCAGGACATTACGGAGGCTGAGAAATCTTCGAGTGTTGCCTCACATCTTCAGGCTGACCCAGACCTCCCTCTGGTCCATTCGGGGGTTGCTTTCCCTCAGAGTGTTCCTGCCATGGCTATTTATGAGGTTCATTTAACTCTTTTGATGTTCATGGCTCCTCCAGCTCTCCCGGGCCTTCCAGATATGACACATCCTACAA
This sequence comes from Zanthoxylum bungeanum, assembly GCA_019454045.1. Lineage (NCBI taxonomy): Eukaryota > Viridiplantae > Streptophyta > Magnoliopsida > Sapindales > Rutaceae > Zanthoxylum > Zanthoxylum bungeanum. The sequence continues at coordinate 120,328 of SKCR01019274.1, forward strand.
TGGAGACTTGTTCCGCTATTTTGCCAGCTGTTATACATTCTTCAGAGGGTTCGACCACTCCTTTAGCAGATCTTGCTCTTGCTCAAGATCTTACAAAATAATATTATAGATATATATGGCCTCTGGGCCTCCACCCCCATTTTTTTGTGTAATCTGTACTGATTTTTCGCATGAATAAAAGAAGTATTTTCTTTTCAGATTCATCTATTTTTTCATTATCTTTGAATAAGAAATCGAGTACTGGCATCGAACCTCTGAGGTAGTTGACACACATACTATTGGGTTTGAGGCTGAGGGTTTTATTGGTAATGACCTATTATCCTTACTCTTTCGATCTCGGGGATGGATACTCAGCTTTCCCTTATATGCTCTCTTATTGCTGCCTTTTTCGTCAGTCTCTCGACCCTGACATTCAGTTCTCTCTTGATGGCCTTCATGAATTTCTTTGATGCCCTTCTTACATATCCACGTATTCTGGGGTCTTTTTCCTTGAACCTCTCATCCAGATGTCATTAGACCAATTCAGATTCAAGGTTCACCTTCAATATCCTTACTCCGAACTGATAGAGTTGGTGCTTGGAGTGCCAATCCGATTTATACATTTTATTATTTATTAATAAAATAACTACATTTTTCATTTCATAATTTATAATGGTATTGTCATTACGCGTATTGAATTGATGTATAGATATGCTAAGAATGACATCGACCTTAAAATAGTCTTGAAACTAGGTGTAAATTATTCTTAAAATAAATATTCCTAGTCGTCGGTTTTGGAATATGGTCGAATTCCTATAACCTAGAAGACTAGCACATGTCGTATATTGGAATTGGAGTTCCAATGGTTTAACGCGATGTACCATGAGTTTTGAAAACTCATATAGACATATGGGTATTCGTCGAAGCGAATACTGAATATGTTAGAAGTACACACCACCGTCAATAAGAATCTCCTCGAGTCGAGTAGCATATGTAATACTTTGACTATAGGATATCATTGATTTTGTGTGAGATCCTCCACACTTTTATGCCATGTATGCTAGAAACCTTTCATGGTCTGGCCTCTAGATGTTCGTTGGGTATGGACCGATGCACTCAGTAATCAAGTACGAAGCAAGATAGAATCTGTCGGCCCATATGTGTACCATAAGGGGTTTAAGTATCCATGTGAGTAAAGTCACGATTCTTAAAGACTTTGGCCAAAGCCGATCACCTAGGGTGGATCGTACCAGTTGTAAAGAATCATGGACAAGTCGACATGCAATGTGCGCCTCGGAAACTTGACGGTATATTCTATGTTTCCTAATCACAACTCGGATAGCCAAATATTGAGGGATTGTTAAACATATGTGATTACCTCGACTTGTATAGTTCAGAAAGGTCGTTCGTGTTCTTCGCAAATTTAGAGGTGGCCGAATTGCGTACATATTAGCTAGGCTTATATGACTAACGTGCCTGAACTTATAGAGTCCCAATATGAAGTGTACTCGTTGAGCACTTGGGTAGCCGATTATTTTTTATAAAAGATAATATTCTATATTATAATTATCAACTAAGATAATCAAATGTTATTGGATAACATTGATTATTTACTTTGACCTAATTGGATTGATTGGATTAATTCAATAATGACACAATGGCTTAATTGTAAAATCATAATTATCTATACAATTTGAGGATATTATGGTAATTGTAAGTATGTAATTAAATCAAAGTGGCAAACATTGAACTAATTCATTTCCTAATCATTGGCTTGATTTAATTGGATTAAATTAAAGTGGGAGACAATGGAGATTAGTCACACCTAATTATACATATTTGGACAAATTAGATTAAGCCCACTTAAAAATTGATTATAACTTTTATTAATTAAAAATTACCTAAGTTTTGCTATAAATATCAAGCTTTATGAAGGTTTTAATTACAAGAAAATTAATAAGCATAAGCAAATTCTTAGAGAGTGTTGGAAAATTATGACCTATAGCATCACTATTTGTACAGAACATGGTGTTGTTGTACAAATTAACTGTGTGACAAAGGAAATTGTTGTTTTATCATTTGTAATTAGATTACCAAGATATATAAATGATAAAAGTACATATGATTAGTACCAGATTAATAAGATATGAGACACTATTAATCCACTAAGGTTTAATCATTAAATATCCCTAGTCGTAGTATTATTGAGACTGGACATCGATAATGCGGAATAGACCAGTATTACACTTGTGCGTTTTATGGAAGCGTAACGGCATAGTTCTCATATATTTGGGTATTGGATACTCATGCAAGTGTAATAAGAGGTTCTGTTTACCGATGGTACGGAAACAACTTCACTTTGGATAGACCCCTCGGAATCTCATTGGTAGTATGACTATGTGTCTATGGGAATCCGAATCAGGGTAGGTGTATTTGGTCTTAACCTGAGACTTGCATCGCTAATACTTGCGACAATCAGTATATTTTGGTTGTGGTCGTTCGAGGCTTTAACATGTTCTGTGTACGCCTCTTCTGGGTATACTGAGAATCATAGTGTATTTGGTGTGATGTCAAGATGGAAGTATCACTTCAGTCATATGGAGATGATGATCACGTAGGATACAGAACTGGTACTCTTAAGTACTGTAGTCATCGGGATAATATGACTAGGTCATGATTATCCGATTATAGAGACTAGTTAACAGAGATCCGACATATGCTTCGTACGGGGCATACACAATTCCAGCCTCAAGCCTAGCATGTGACATCCGATACTGGATCGTAATATGCAATACTATGTATGCTACGCCTGACAAAGATTATATATTCCTTAACAGAATATTTCTGGAGAATTGGGTAGGCACGACACTTTGCTAGAAGCCAACCATGTCTTGTAAATCGGTAAGAACGTGGTACGAGGTACGCACGTGTTTGGATAGTCCGACGACCGTATTTACTGCCAACATATCCATGGATCTCATGGGTCGCTTCCCAAAGATTCACCGATGACGTATGACTTGAACAGAATTAATCTGGGATTAATTATGAGAGAGAGAAAATTAATGTAGGATTAATTGCGGCGAGAATTTATCTGGGATAAAATTCGATTATAAGAGAGAGAACGATTAATTTAGAATTAATCGATAAAATAATATATTCGATATATTAAATGAAATTAGATTTCATGGCGGAATTAAAATTGGATTTTATTTCGGGCGAACGAATTAATTTAGAATTAATTCGTAAGCGACTTTAATATTTAATCAACGTCGCAACAGAAAATTCGTTAATTCGGAATTAACGAACCCGAGCCCGATATGTGTTTTGCGGGCCCACTTAGATTTTGAATTTAAAGTAGGGCCTACAAGTCACATCACTAGTCAACTACTTACTTTATGGTGATGGAAGTTAGTGAAGACTTTGATGTTAGCTTGTTTCTTACACTATCATTATTTTAATTGATGTTTAAGACCTTTACCAACTTTCGAAGATTTGGTATTTGATTTATTGATTTTGGAAAATCAAACACAACATACTCTCTCCCTCTCAAGCTTGGCCGAAACTCTCCATTTTTTTTCTCTCAATTAGGCGTGAACCTAGGGTTCATGTTAATTGTTTTTTATTCAAAAATCTTGAATGCTAGCACATTAAAGGAGTCATGCAAATGTGATAGGGAAACTATCCCCTTGAGTTTGGAATTCAAAGATCAAAGCTTGGAGTTCACCATTCATACAAAGAGGAGCTTGGAGCACTACACAAATGAGCAAAATTTTTGTATTCTCTACATCCCTTAGCCGATCAAAATGAGTATATTTCCGCAACATACTTTGTTAATTCACACAATTTTATGCTTAATAGATCCTTGGCATGTTCTAGGAGAACCCAACAATGGTATCATGAGCCAATTTTAAGCATGAAATATTTTAGGGTTCATAGACTTTATTTTGGGGATTTTGTGATTTGAGCATGATTTCTTCAAATTGAATGTTTGGTTATGCTTAGATTATGATAACTTAGAGTTATGCATGATTAATTTTGAGAAAAATTGATTAGATTAATTTTCCCCAAATTTGATGCCATGGCCGAATACTTGGACCCTTGTAGCTCATGGTGATTTTTGATTTTAGACCATTGGATGTGTTTAAAATGCATGAGTATATTGATTTGTGATTTAATTGGATTGAAATCAAAATTGGATATAAAAGTGCCTAATTGCCGTGAGCTTCAAGAGCATGTTGGAGATTGATTTTGCTTCAATTGTGTTGGATATGAATTGAAAATGATTAAGCATGATTAATTAGGTAAATTGGTATTTTGGAAATGTTAATTTAACTAATTAATTATGGTTATACACTTTAATTAAAAAATTGTGATATTTGGAATATTGGAATTTAATTAATTAGGCTTCAATTTGGAATTTGGCTATTGATGTTATATTTGGGCCTTATGGGCTTGGTTGGGCCAAGTTGGTTTAGGAGAATTAGATTGGATCCAAATTGGGCCTAAAACCATTTCGTTAAGTCCAAATATAATAATTCGGCCTTTAAAATTTTAATTGGGCCTAATGGGCCTAAATTGATTTTTGGCATAGGGTGAATCCTAATTGGGCCTTGACATCTTGGGTTTGACCCATAATTGCCAAAGCCCATGCCTATATAATTAATTAAAAGCCCATTGGACTTTAATTGAATAGTATCAGATACTAATTGGGCCATTGAGACCCATTAAGATTAGATTTAGAATCTAAGTCGTAAAGGCACATTAATAAAGTGTAATTATTTAATTTGGAATTAAATATGAATTAGTATTGAATACAAATTAAATTGGATTTAAAATTATAGTTCGATATAATTCAAGAATACTCACTTTAAGTATTTATTCTTAAACGAGTTCGACTCGCGCAAATCAAATCGTTGTTTGAACATTGGATGATCACTTAATTCAAAGATTAATTAATTGGATTAGATTGATTGAATAACATGCTTTGTGTGAATACATGGATGTATTGTATGAATAATGTATATCGGATGGATATTAGAAGGGTGAGGGTAATTTTGGAAATTGTTGTAATAAATTTAGAATTTATTAAATTGGACCTGCATGTCCAGCATTTATCTATTGACTCTTTGTAATTCTCTTCTCACCAATTCCCCTCAATGTTAATGAGGTTTCTTTATTGTATTATGTAATTGGGTAGAAGTTAGAATTGTGCTAGCTGGGGAGAGGAAATGGAGAGATTTGTTCTAGCAACAATTTGTTAAATATCCATATGCATATCATTATTATTTATTCGCGCCTTATTATGCTTTTAGAATGCATGTTTAAGGGTGTATGATGAGACCTAATTAAAGATAATAAATTGGTTGCCAAATCGCGACCCTCATTTTATATTAAGCTTTTTTCCTTCCATTGAGTGATTCTCTCTCAAGATCCAAGATTGGCATTGGTTTGTTGGCCAAAGTCAAGACCTTTGTCCATCACGGATGTGTTTGAATCATGAAAGCTTTGTTCCATATCGTACGTCTTGGGCAATTTATGATTTGTTGGCCAAAGTCAAGGTCACTTCTTGTTCATCGACCTCGATTACGAAGTTTTCCCACTCTCAATGGGTCACGCTTAACTGGTTTCATTAAGCTCGTTGAGCCAAAACCAAGGCTTAGTTGATTCAGAGGAAAATGGTTAGGGAATATATTGGATATATTGGCATATATTGGATATATGTTTCAGACTTGGAGGTCCACCTACAGGATCTAGGAATTGGATGGGATCCAATTGATCTTAGAGATCTACCTAGTTAAGTTTCATACAACTTGTTGGCCAAAGTCAAGGTTGTGTGTTATTTAACGGGATCCTAGCCCACTAGGAAACTAGGTTTCCCGAGTACTCCACAAAGGGTTAGAGGCTCGCCAAAAAATAGTGGGAGGCAAGTATTAAATTTGCAATTTCATTTAGATACTTGCCAATACGCGCTCATTTCATTTTTTCTTCATTAAAAAAAATTATATATTAGTTGGACTAATATTCAATTGTTGTTTTAAATAAACAGTTGGACTGTATTCAAACTACTTCATTTATAGTTGGTTATATAATTGGATTTAACCAATCAAATTGTAATTGATTATATAGTTAGACTATAGTAATCATTACATTAGATTGTACCCGAAATCGTTGATTGGATAGTTGGACCATAGCAATCAAGATGACTTGAAAGATTAGCGTCAAAGGACATAATCCTAGGTGAAAAATATCTTTAACGGCGTAAATTTTCATAATGTGAAATGAATCTCAGGATAATCCTGGGAGATAAGAAGTTAATCTATTTGATAGAGCGACCTCTCTGGCCTAAGCTCGAAGTTGAGCAAATAGTAGAGCATAAGCTTTGGAAGACTTATCGTGATGAAAACTTTAGTGCTCAATCCTTTATGTTTTCCTCAAAGACTCCTTAATTTCTTCGTCAGAACTAAGGATAAGATCTTAGAAGTACTGATTGTAAAAGAAAACTCTTGGAGAGTTAATGGCTATGCTCAAGGAGACACAGCCAGAGCTTGCAAAAGGGAAAGAAGTGTAAGATGCATCTTACTTCAACATCCCAAAAGGCCAAGGCTTGGCCAAAGGCTTCTGGGGATGTGGAAAAAGGGCAAAGGCTAAATCGTCACAGTCTTCTAGGAAGACAAATGACATATCTCAAGATGTCTGCCTAAACTGTGGCAAACGGGGTCACTGGAAGCGTGACTACCGTATGGACAATGGCATACATGAAGGAATAGAAGACGGGCAAGGCTCCAACTTCAGGTATGTTTGTTATAAACATGTCCACTGCTGGTTTTAAAATTGGATTTAAGATACTAGATGTGGTACATAAATATATGTACTGATGTGCGGGATCTGCTGATTAGCAGGAGACTGGCTTCAGTTGAGATCGACCTATGAGTTGGAAACGGGACGATAGTCGCTGTTTTGGCCGTAGAAACCTAAGTTTTGGAACTGCCCTTTGGGCATGTACTTAAATTAGGAAATTGTTATAATGTATCTAGTTTGACTAGGAATATTATCTCTGTATCTAGTTTAACCCGTTGCGGGTATACCTTTATATTCTAGAACACTAAGTGTTTTGTTTATAAAGATGATATTGAGATAAGCACATTAGATGTGAATAACAGTATTTATATTTAGAATATAAATGAATCTCAAACATATAATATGACAAACAAAAGCTCAAACTTTATAAATCTGTTGAGACTTACAAGTGGCATTGTTGTCTGGGACACATTAATAAGACTCGTATATCCAGACTTTCGAAGAGTGGATACTAGGACGAATTTGATTCTAATTCAAATGATGTCTACGAATCTAGTTTATTAGGCAACATGCCTAAAACACCTTTTACTTGGTAAAAATACAAGTGCCACCGATCTGTTAGCCCTCGTTCATTGTGACATAAGTGGGCCCATGTCAAGTTAGGCTAGAAGTGGATATGAATACTTCGTAACCTTTATGGATGTGGCATCTGACCGGCGTAAACACACACGTATAACGCAAGCGCACATATCGTTCAAGTAGTATAAAAAAATCGATCCTACAAGGACTTAATTCCTAATGTTGTTATTAATTGTTGATACTATTTATTTACAAGTATCTAATTATATGGAGAAAAGAATGATTGCTTTTGTTGGTTGAATGTGGATTTGATAAATAAAATACTTAAAGATACAAAAGAAAATACTAAGGAAAATAAAAAAAGATTCAAAGATCTAGGGTTGTGACTCCACACAATATTATTATAAAGATGAATTGATTCTCTTACATATTGTAATAAATCAGTTTGCTAACCTGGAACACGAAAATATGCAAAAGCCTCTGTCGATGGTCAGACGCAAATACCCAGTATAACCCAATTGAACCATATGTCTATGTCAACCAAATTACCTGGATTCATTAAGATCAAGTTCCAATTGTGGCTACCCCCGCCCGACAGGTATATGTCTATCCTGTAAGGAAATCTATTAAAGGGTTACCTATCCTTAAGGAAGATCGTGGGCTATTGAATCTAAGGCTGAAACCTAAAATCCCTATGTCTAGTTCATTTTAAGTTTACCACATCAATCTTATTGGTGATCAGACAACAAGAAGCATTAAGCTTCTCAATAAACAAACTAAAGAATTACCCATAAAAAGAAAATCAATTATTAAGTGTGAATATTGTGTTTCATCACTTCCCTAGAATAAAATAAAATGCTGGGGATAGGGGATCCACTTTTAGAAATCTCAAATTATTATAATATGAAAATTGCCAGTATTATCCAATTAAGTTGAACCAGCCATAAAGGCGGTGTTATTATTTATCCATAAACCAGCCATATAGGCGGTAATTATCTGTCACCTAAAGACCAGCCATATAGGCGGTGTCACATTATGTTACATAATTAAAACTAGCCATTAAGGCAGAATCAACTTTTAATTCATATTATTAAATCACAATTTCCATATTATAATTGAAGTGAGATTAATCTACATTTACTATTTCTAATTTAGAAATCTCCCTTATTATAATATATAAATCTGTGTGATATTTACCAACCATCCATATAGACGGTATCCTAATTAAGTCAAATTAATAATTAATTACCAACCGACCAACCAAGCGGTATCCACATTAAGTCAGGTTTTAAATAATTTATATATTATAATTAAGGGAGATTAATCTAAATTATAAAAGTAAAAAGCTTCACCTTTACCCCAACAGTAAATTAACTACTGAACATAAAAGAACAAAAATAAAATAAAATAAAATTTTATTACAAAAAGTAAAAGTGCATAATTAAAAATACTAAAAGTAAAAAAGCTTAATTTAAATTACATAAACTTAAACACACAAGATGCAATCCTTAAAGTCCTTACAAAACTCAAGGAAGGCATGATTTGAATTCTGAAATTGAGCTGAATTTATAGGCGTCAGTGGGCTTCGGGCGTCGCGACGCGTAAGGCCTTCCGCGGCGCGACGCGACACGTGGCAGCTTATGGTTCTTCGGCTTCAGATTCTTATCTGACACGTGGCGATTCAGATAAAGAGATAAGGTGACACGTGGCAAGGCGGCTGGCAATTCAATGATTGTGCTGTCGTGGTGATGACATGGCGAAAGTGATTGTCGGCACCATAGGATTACGACACGTGGCACTTTATGATTGGCTGATGATGACGTGGCGGTGACGTGGAACGTTGACTCGATCAACTAGTGATGTGGACGATGATGTGGAGTGGTACGTGGCGGCACATGGCGATGGCTACTGTCGGCACCATAGGATGATGACACGTGGCACGGCGCACGTTAGCAGATCGGCTGTGATGGTGACACGTGGCACGGCGCATGTTAGCAAAGTCAAACTTCTCAGATTCTGACTTGTGGACCCGGCGCACGTTAGCAAGTCTTGGTGCATGTTAGGCGTCGCGACACGAAAAATTACCAAAATGCCATTTTGTCCAATTTTTATTGTTTTGGCCCCAAATCACCTCCAGAATATCCTGAAACTTTATTTATCTACAAAATAGCACAAAACACATCAAAATATTCACAAAACTCAAGAAACTATACAAAATATTAAGTTAAATGAGTGGAAAATAGTGATATAATTACCACTCATCACACCCCCAAACCTAACATTTTGCTAGTCCTCGAGCAAAACACAAAATAAAATAATATAAACATCTTTAAAATAAAATTTAATTAAGCCAATTTCGTAGGGATCATGGTTGCATTTAGCGTATGCAACAAGCCTTTAACCCCTAGGTGTCCCTAGTGGACGAGTTGTAGTCTCGTGAGGGTTTACAGCAATGATACCCACAAACATTTTACAAAAGTAAAAAGGTAGTGAAACTAATGCACCCAAAAGCAAAAACACAAGAGAAAAGAGAATAAAGAAGTTAGTGACTAATCAGGTGAAACTTCTACTCCAATTACTAGTTGTTTTGTTTCTTCTAAATTACTGAATAAGTAAATTCTCCGATTATATTTACCATTCTCCATATACACAACCATCAAAATATTAATCAACTCATTTTTGCCCATAACAATCATAAGTGCAGTTGATAAGAGAGTAATATTTTTGTCCTAAAGTTTTATCAGAATTCACACCTTTTTGTAGCAATGGAATAATTTTTCTGATTTTTTCTTTGATTTTTTGATTTTTTTTATTTATATACAATATCTTTCATCTATGTAGCGAATGTTGGGTCGGTGGCTCCCAAACCAGTTGGCTTTAGGGCACCAGATGTTAAGACACCCCTACGGACTTAATTACTCATACTTCAGATATATATATTTTTGCAGCATCTTTGATCCATGTAGCGAGCTTTGGGCCAGTGACTCCCAAATCAGTTGGCTTTAGGGCACTAGGTGTTAAAACACCCTTACAGACTTAATAACTCGGATCTCAGACGTTTTTTTTTTCATCACTTTTTGAGATGTTTCCTCCAATTAAACTAGAGCACTGAATATTACAAACTTTTCAATTTCAACTTATGTCCGTATGTTACCATGCATGTTGATAATACTTGTCAACTGAGCATATGAAGATCCATTTTAGTCAGTTTTATGGAGAATTCACAAATTAAATAATTCAAAAGGAAATAAATAAAAATAACTTGTTCCGAATTAGGTTTGAGATTCCTTACTCAGCTATCTCTTACCAATTTCACCTTTTTAGTCAAAATAAAAACAAAAACGCAAAATATTTTTGTAATTTTTGAAAAAATTTCATTTTTTTTGAATTTTTCGAAAAAAATTTGGACTAAAAATAAAAACAACACACAACTAAAAATAATATATTAATCAACTAATTCCCTCCCCCAAACCTAAATGAGACATTGTCCCCAATGTCTTAAACAGTAGAAGAAGAGTTTGGAAGATAGTACCTGGTTAACTGAAATTCTACACGAAAAGTTAAAGGTTAAGATCCAGATTAATTCGACGCCTCTTACCACGATCGTCTTCAGACCAATTTATCTTTGAAAGGATAGGGTCAATTTGTGGTTCATAGGCTAAAATTTGGTCAATTAGATCCGGAGCAGTTCTGGCAGTGAAGAGGAGTTCTTTTAAAGGTTTTGACACAAACCCATTTCTCCGAGCATCATCAAGAAACACACAAAGAAAATCAAAAAATCCATCAACGTTGTACAGTCCAAGCGGTTTCTGTGTATGTTCAAGTTCGGCCAAGATAGCACTATAAAAATTTCCTCCAATGTGCCCAAGCCACCTGGCAAAGCTATAAAAGCATCAGTACAGTTAATCATTTCTACAATCGTTCAGACATACTTAGCACGATCAGTTCCTCTCCGTTTGATGGTTCAATAAGATTTGCCTCTGCCAAGGGTTTTGGGATGATTCCCAAAACGTGACTGTCTCCTTCCTGTACGGCCTTTGAAACGATCCACATTAGTCCAAGATTGCCTCCGCCATATACTAAGTGCATATTCCTTGCAGCTAAGACTCGACCCAATTCATGTGCTGCTTCTACGTATTGTGGCTTAGTACCAACAATAGTACCGCAAAACACACAGATGTTTTCAACTAGTCTTCTTGAAGTGGCTTCCATTTTTTATGTATTTCTTTCTCAACTCTGGATGACTTCAAAAGTGCAATGATAGACTGAATTTATAGAATCCTGAAAAGGGTGAGTAATAGTAGCACTAATATCTTCCAAAGGACGATTGTTAGCTATACGATAAAAGAAATCGTGAAAGGTCAAAAAGTCTGGATTCTGTCTACGAAAATAAAGATAAATACAACAGAAAAGCAAATCAAAGCAATAATTAAGGCAACGGAATTGTGTACACAATACGTCATTCGCTTAGTATAAATTCATTAGGATGCGTCTCAAGAATCCATTCCTTACTCAGCCATCGCTAATGAATTATCTCTTATCTTTGCCAAACATCATTCCTTCTGTCTTATGCTTTGGTTGAGCTTTTCCCTACAAAAATAACACACAAAATTAAAAACTCTACAACATGTATACACAAAATATAAAAATAGAAATTACAACAAAGTGCATGGGTTGCCTCCCTGTTAGCGCTAAATTTTTCGTCTTCAGCCAGACGTGACTGAAATCTATCCGTCAAGGAGGTTTCAGCGTCGTTTTGGATGTCCTATTAAAGACATTCCCATGTACGTTGCTTTTGAAGGGTCTCTTCCAACGGTAAGGTGGTAAAAAGAGTTTTGTCTCATTCAGTGCTCGTGCCACCTTTTTGATCTTTGTCGCTCCAGTAATTCCTGAAAAGAAAGAAAGAAAATCAGGAGGTCTTGTATGGTGCTTGACTTGGAATGGGAGTTCCATTCTGTCATGCTTCTGGGTGATATCTTTGATTTGTACTCCCCAAAACAGTGATGTTTTGCCTGAATGTTCTGGATATTTAATAAGTTCAGACATTTGCTCCTTCATTTGCTATACTTCTTGCTCCACCTTTTCTTCACAGATGAATTTTAAAATTTCCGTATTCAATTCTTCATCCGTCATCTGTGAAATGCATGCTCCATAAGTGTCAATCTGAGGATGTAAAGTTATGTCTGTTTTTAGGTCTTCATCCTCTGATCTGAGTGAAATGATTGGCTCAGGTAGATCTTCTTCAAACATTTGTGCAATGGAAGCTCCAAGATCTTCATTTGGATGATAGAAAGTTTTATCCTCCTTTGTTGGTGCAGTTGGTACAAATAGCTCAGCTTCTTCATCCTCGTCAGAGTCAGAAGAATAATAAAAATCAAATTGAGACTTTGTTGGTTCAGGCTCCTGAATTGATACCTCTGATTCTTGATACTGCTCAGCCTCATCCTCTGTTATGATGTCATGATGAATCTCAGGATATTCGAAGGATTCTTCTGTATTATTTGAATTTGTTCCGGGAGATATGTGATTCAGATTATCTGTTAATTGTCTAACTTGATCTGTCATCCTCTGTATAGATGCCGCTTGACTCTGAATTTGTGCATCAAATTGAGCTTCCCGTTCCTCGAGCCAATCTTTGAGCATGTCAATCAACTGATCTTCCTCTGATGGTTCTGGTTCTTGATGAAGATTGTAGATGGATGGTGGATAAGATGGAAAATGTGATGATTCTTCATACTTTGAATGATTCCGAAAATTCTGCCACTCTAAAAGGTATATACATTAATTGCTCAGGTGGTTACCATCACATATCACACATCTCCCCATTTCATTCTGATGAGCAAATGTAATATTGCTTGATTCTGACATCCAATGATAATTGTTGGGCTGAACAACAGGCCTCAGAAAACCAGACTGTTGCTCCCAGATTTGGGGTGTATCTTCTTCTAGTAAAGCTCGTGATCTCTCAATCTCCCAATATTGTTCCATTTTTCAATCACCTGAAAACAAAAGAAAGAAATAAAATTACAGATAAAAATAAAGAAAATTAGATACAAGTAAATTAGATAGCTTCAAAATTAATAACTCAGAAAAATAAGTCCCCAGCAAAGGTGCCAAAAACTTGACCGGCGTAAACACACACGTATAACGCAAGCGCACGTATCGTTCAAGTAGTATAAAAATATTGATCCCACGAGGACTTAATTCCTACTGTTGTTATTAATTGTTGATACTATTTATTTACAAGTATCTAATTATATGGAGAAAAAATGATTGCTTTTGTTGGTTGAATGTGGATTTGATAAATAAAATACTTAAAGATACAAAAGAAAATACTAAGGAAAATAACAAAAGATTCAAAGATCTAGGGTTGTGACTCCACACAATATTAAAATAAAGATGAATTGATTCTCTTACATATGTGTAATAAATCAGTTTGCTAACCTGGAACACGAAAATATGCAAAAGCCTATGTCGATGGTCAGACGCAAATACCCAGTATAACCCAATTGAACCATATGTCTATATCAACCAAATTACCTGGATTCATTAAGATCAAGTTCCAATTGTGGCTACCCCCGCCCGACAGGTATATGTCTATCATGTAAGGAAATCTATTAAATGGTTACATATCCTCAAGGAAGATCGTGGGCTATTGAATCTAAGGCTGAAACCTAAAATCCCTATGTCTAGTTCATTTTAAGTTTACCACATCAATCTTATTGGTGATCAGACAACAAGAAGCATTAAGCTTCTCAATAAACAAACTAAAGAATTACCCATAAAAAGAAAATCAATTATTAAGTGTGAATATTGTGTTTCATCACTTCCCTAGAATAAAATAAAATGCTGGGGATATGGGATCCACTTTTAGAAATCTCAAATTATTATAATATGGAAATTGCCAGTATTATCCAATTAAGTTGAACCAGCCATAAAGGCGGTGTTATTATTTATCCATAAACCAGCCATATAGGCGGTAATTATCTGTCACCTAAAGACCAGCCATATAGGCGGTGTCACATTATGTTACATAATTAAAACCATCCATTAAGGCGGAATCAACTTTTAATTCATATTATTAAATCACAATTTCCATATTATAATTGAAGTGAGATTAATCTACTTTTACTATTTCTAATTTAGAAATCTCCTTTATTATAATATATAAATCTGTGTGATATTTACCAACCATCCATATAGGCGGTATCCTGATTAAGTCAAATTAATAATTAATTACCAACCGACCAACCAGGCGGTATCCTCATTAAGTCAGGTTTTAAATAATTTATATATTATAATTAAGGGAGATTAATCTAAATTATAAAAGTAAAAAGCTTCACCTTTACCCCAGCAGTAAATTAACTACTGAACATAAAAGAACAAAAATAAAATAAAATAAAATTTTATTACAAAAAGAAAAATGCATAATTAAAAATACTAAAAGTAAAAATGCTTAATTTAAATTACAAAAACTTAAACACACAAGATGCAATCCTTAAAGTCCTTACAAAACTCAAGGAAGGCATGATTTGAATTCTGAAATTGAGCTGAATTTATAGGCGTCAGTGGGCTTCGCGACGCGTAAGGCCTTCCACGTCGCGACGCGACAAGTGGCAGCTTCTGGTTCGTCGGCTTCAGATTCTTTTCTGACACGTGGCGATTCAGATAAAGAGATAAGGTGACACGTGGCAAGGCGGCTGGCAATTCAATGATTGTGCTGATGTGGCGATGATGTGGCGAAAGTGATTGTCGGCATCATAGGATTGCGACACGTGGCACTTCATGATTGGCTGATGATGACGTGGCACGTTG
Source organism: Zanthoxylum bungeanum (assembly GCA_019454045.1). Lineage (NCBI taxonomy): Eukaryota > Viridiplantae > Streptophyta > Magnoliopsida > Sapindales > Rutaceae > Zanthoxylum > Zanthoxylum bungeanum. The sequence goes on from SKCR01019274.1 coordinate 135,499, forward strand.
ACTCTGTCAACTAGTGATGTGGACGATGACGTGGAGTGGCACGTGGCGGCACGTGGCGATGGCGACTATCGGCACCGTAGGATGATGACACGTGGCACGACACACGTTAGCAGATCAGCTGTGATGGTGACATGTGGCACGGCGCACGTTAGCAAAGTCAAACTTCTAAGATTCTGACTTGTGGACCCGGCGCACGTTAGCAAGTCTTGGTGCATGTTAGGCGTCGCGACGTGGAAAATTACCAAAATGCTTTTTTGTCCAATTTTCACTATTTTGGCCCCAAATCACCTCCAGAATGTCCTGAAACTTTATTGATTTACAAAATAGCACAAAACACATCAAAATATTCACAAAACTCAAGAAACTATACAAAATATTAAGTTAAGTGAGTGGAAAATAGTGATATAATTACCACTCATCAGCATCGCGTTACGGTTATGTGTATCTTATGAAACACAAGTCAGAAACTTTTGAGTAATTCAAAGAGTTTCGACACGAAGTAAGAAAACAGATCGGTAAAAGTATTAAAAACATTACGGTTGGACCATAGTGTAAAATACTTAAACATATGAGTTTCAAGATTACATGAAAGAGTATGGTATTATTTCACAATGGACTCCTCCCGGGACACCTCAATTTGATGATGTGTCCGTACAGAGAAACCGAACTTTGTTGGACATGGTAAGGTCTATGATGAGTCACACTGAGCTACCTATTTCCTTTTGGGGATATGCATTGAACTGTGCAATACTTATTTTGAATAAGGTTCCGTCAAAGTCTGTTCAACAAACTCCGTATGAAATATGGACAGGAAAGAAACTGGGTTTCTCATTCCTGAAGATTTGGGAATGCTGGGCATACGCTAAATATTTGGATGGTACCAAACTAGAACCCAAATCGGATAAGTGCCTATTTGTAGGTTGTCCTAGGGAAACCAAAGTATAGTACTTATACAACTCACAAGAGAACAATTCAATTGTTTCTCTCCATGTGGTTTTCCTAAGAGGAATACCTAAATGCAGTGGTAAGTGGGAGGAAAGTAGAACTCGATGAAAATCGGAGTAATACTGTTCCAGGCACCGAGTCCTCACGGAACACCAACAGTTCATCAGGGATGAAACTGTACCAATAATCTTTGAATACACAAGAACCGCGTAGGTCGGAGAGAGTCAAAAAATAACCTGGGAGGTATGGGTTTCTGATCTCACCTCATGTAGATATCAATATTATTGAGGAAGATGAACCGGCTACATATGAGGAAGTGATACAAGGTATCGACTCCTTTTATGGAAAAGTGCCATGAACTAAAAAATGGATTCCATGTATGCAACCAAGTTTGAACACATGTTGATGTACCAGAATGCATTGTGCCTATTGGTACTATATGAGTCTTCAAGGAAGACATACATGGATGGCAATATATAAATGTACATAGCTAGGCTTGTACAGAAAGGGTATCGTCAACGACATAGTGTCGACTACGACGAAATTTTTTCACATGTTGCCATGATTAAATCCATTCGGATAATGCTTGCTAATGCTGCATATTTCATTTATGAAAAATGGCAGTTGAACGTCAAAAACCATTTTCCTTAAACGGAAACCTTTTCAAGGATGTTTACAACATCCTGACGATTTTGTAGTGCCAGAACATGTAAACAAGGTTTGCAAGTTAAATCGATCCATTTATGGATTGAAGCAAGCATAGCGTTCTTAGAACCAATGTTTTGATGAGATCATAATGATATATGGTTTCATTCAAAATGAAAATGATTCTTATGTATATAAGAAGGTTAGTGGGAGCGCACTGACAATGAATGTCATATAAGTGCTTCTTAGCAATAACATTCCCATAAAATAATCGGTGAAAACATGGCTTTCATTAAAATTCTCCATGGAATACCTGGGAGAAGCAGGCTTTATTCTTGGAATAAAGATCTACTGGGATAGATCTAGAAAGCTGCTGACAACCCTCCCAGAGTTCGTACATTTTTGTAATGTATGTGACCTAATGTCTCATATGCTTTGAGCATATGTAGACGCTATAAGGCCAATCCAGGTGATGGTCACTGGATTGATGTAAAGAACATCATGAGTATCTTGGATGAACTAAGGATGCTTTATTATGCTATGGAGGAGGAGAACTTGAAGTGACTAGGTTCACCGCAGTAAGTTTCCAAACCGACAAAGATGACTTTAAATCGTAATAAGGGCACATATTTAGTTTGAATAACGGAACAGTGGGCTGGAAATCTTCCAAACAAGATAATGTTGTCGAATAAATAACAAAAGTGGAACATTGCTGCAGCTGAGGCAGCAAAGAAGCATTTTGGATATATATAATCCTAATTGGATTAGGTATAGTTCTGTTAGCAGCTGAGCTAGGCTACATCGCAGCCTAAAGAATTACGGTCTCATCAACGATCCAAGTATATACTTCGACTATTTCTTCTGATTCGTTCGATCATACATCGTGGCAATGTGATGATCGAATAAAACGCATCAGATGATAACATTGCAAATCCACAGACGAAAGCTGTTTCTCAGCAGAAGTTTGAGTGACCCGTACATAGTTCAGGTGTAGGACACTTGAGTGATTGGCTATAGGCCAAGTGAGAGATTGTTGGACAATTATGACCCATAGCATCACTATTTGTACAGAACATGATGTCGTTGTACAAATTAACTGTGTGACAAAGGAAATTGCTCTTTTATCATTTGTAATTAGATTACCAAGATATATAAATGATAAAAGTCCATATGTTTAGTACCGGATTAATAAGATATGAGACACTATTAATCCACTAAGGTTTAATAATTAAATATCCCTAATCGTAGTATTATCGAGACTGGACATCGATAATACGAAATAGACTAGTATTACACTTGTGCGTGTTAAGGAAGCGTAACGACATAGTTCTCATATATTTGGGTATTGGATACTAATGCAAGTGTAATAGGAGGTTCTGTTTACTGATGGTACGGAAACAGCTTTGCTCTGGATAGACCCCTCGGAATCCCATTGGTAGTATGACTATGTGTCTATGGGAATTCGAATCAGGGTAGGTGTATTTGGTCTTAACCTGAGACTTGCATCGCCAATACTTGTGACAATCAGTATACTTTGGTTTTGGTCATCCGAGGCTTTAACAGGTTATGTGTACGCCTCTTCTGGGTATACTGAGAATCATAGTGTATTGGGTGTGATGTCAAGATGGAAGTATCACTCCAGTCATATGGAGATAATGATCACGTAGGATACAGAACTGGTACTCTAAAGTACTGCAGTCATCGGGATAATATTACTATGTCATGATTATCCGATTATAGAGACTAGTTACCAGAGATCCGACATATGCTTCGTACGGGGCAGACACAATACCAGTCTCATGCCTAGCATGTGACATCCGATACTGGATCGTAATACGCAATACTATGTATGCTACACCTGACAAAGATTATATATTCCTTAAAAGAATATTTCTGGAGAATTGGGTAGGCACGACGCTTTGCTAGAAGCCAACCAAGTCTTGTAAATCGGCAAGAATGTGGTACAAGGTACGCATGTGTTCGGATAGTCCGATGACCGTATATACTGCCAAAATATCCAAGGATCTCATGGGTCGCTTCCCAAAGATTCACTGATGACGTATGACTCGAACAGAATTAATTTGGGATTAATTATGAGAGAGATAAAATTAATCTACGATTAATTGCGGCGAGAATTTATCTGGGATAAAATTCGATTAAAAGAGAGAGAACGATTAATTTAGAATTAATCGATAAAATAATATATTCGATATATTAAATGAAATTAGATTTCATGGCGGAATTAAAATTTGATTTTAATTTGGGCGAACGAATTAATTTAAAATTAATTCGTAAGCGACTTTAATATTTAATTAACGTCGCAACGGAAAATTTGTTAATTCAGAATTAACGAACCCGAGCCCGATATATGTTTTGCGGGCCCACTTAGATTTTGAATTTAAAGTGGGGCCCACAAGTCACATCACTAGTCAACTACTTACTTTATGGTGATGGAAGTTAGTGAAGACTTTGATGTTAGATTGTTTCTTACACTATCATTATTTTAATTGATGTGTAAGACCCTTACCAACTTTGGAAGATTTGGTAATTGATTTATTGATTTTGGAAAATCAAACATAACACATTCTCTCCCTCTCAAGCTTGGTCGAAACTCTCCCCTTCTTTTTCTCTTAATTAGGCGTGAACCTAGGGTTCATGTTAATTGTTTTTGATTCAAAAATCTTGAATGCTAGCACATTAAAGGAGTCATACAAAGGTGATTGGGAAACTATCCCCTTGAGTTTGGAATTCAAAGATCAAAGCTTGGAGTTCACCATTCATACAAAGAGGAGCTTGGAGCACTACACAAAGGAGAAAAAATTTGTATTCTCTACATCCCTTAGCCTATCAAAGTGAGTATATTTCTGCAACTTACTTTGTTAATTCACACAATTTTATGCTTAATATATCATTGGCATGTTCTAGGAGAACCTAACAGAGAGATTAGCCTAAGTTAGAGAAGTGTTTAGAGAAGCTTGTGAGGTCTCTAAAACATTTCATTAAGGAGAAATCAAGATTAGATCTTGAAGTGAAGCTTACTTGCGTTGGAAATCGAGATTGGATCTTGAAGTTGAGCTTGCACACCTTGGAGGTTCTCCGACGATTTCAACAAAGGAGAAGTAGATTGGATCTTGCATCAAGCTTATTAGGTAAAGTTTGATCTTCTTCTAAGCTATGTTTATTTGTGTATTAGATGCATGATCATAAAGCTTAATGTTGAATAAGGCTAATCAATTGTGTTAGGATACTTTAGAAGTATAAACACAAAATGCTTATAATTTAGGTCAAAGATATTCATGTTGGACATGGAATAATTGATTAGAGTTTGGAACTCTAAATTAAAGCTTAGAGTTATGACTACCATTCTAGATTCATTTGACCACCTTTAGGTGAATAAGAATTGTTCATGAGACATTTCTAATTGGGATTCTAAAATGGTTTGTGTATTGGATTTAAAATTTACGCAAATGTTTATTTAGAATAAATTTACGTTTTTGGAAAAATATTTGATATTTTGAAAAACTTGATTTTTATTCTATAACATGTGTTAATGTTGGTTTTGAAATTAAAAATTAATTTTGAGTGTTTTTGAAGTTTTTAGGGAAGACCGGAAGTTATTAGGGTAATAGACCCTAATTGTTTTAGCTCTCTGGAAAAATTCCAAGGAGCTGAAGCTTTCAAAACAAAGCAAATGAATTAAGAAAAAAAGTTGTGACTGACGCTACAGTGCGCGCGCGAGAGCTTCCGGACTCTGATTCAGTCCCAGTTTTTTCCTAGAAACTCGTAATGGAATATATATTTCATTAAATAATTTAAAATTATACCCAAACTTTGATATCCATGGGTTAGACCCATTTTCGCTGTCCGGGGCACCGATCCGACCCTAGGGGTTCCACAACTACCCCAACAGAATGGTATCAGTAGCAAAGGCTTAACTACACAACACATGTTTTTGAATCTATGCCATAGTAATTTTAATTGAATTATGCATAAGATATATTTGATATGCATTGCATGTTTTAAATTAAAACTTTGACCTAATTAAGTTAATGACTTGATTGTCATAAATCTCCAATGATTAGGTGATTATTTTTAAGTAATAATATTAATAGTGTTGGAGCATTATTGGATGGTCCGTCTTGTCAATACAGAGATGAATGGGTTCTTACTACTTATATCCAATATCATCATTAGTGTGAGGGTATAAATGCTTGGAACTTAGGTCGCTCATGTAAAACATTGGATGTAGCGTGATGAGGTAACATAATCACCCAATATCGTCATTAGTGTGAGAGTGTACATATGAAGCTCATTAGTGCACATTGACAAGTATACACCTAGAACACGTCTTAATCCAATATCGTCATTAGTGTGAGGATAAGAAACAGTTCATGACCAAACCAGGAGTCACATGAAGTGATTGACCTTGGAGGTTTAGCTAATGAGTTTACAAAGGCCGATATCGTCATTAGTGTGAGGCTGGAGTAAATGTCATGGGATCCAATTCCCACTATGAAATTTTGATAGTCAAATTTCTATTTTTCTGTTAAGAGAGATTACAGAATTACATAAAGTAGTGGGAGGCACTAATAGATTTAAGATTCAATAATCAATTAGTGTTATCACTTTTGAAATGAAAATTGTTCTGCTACTACTAAAAATATTATTTTGTAGATGGCTGCCACTAATCCATTGATGAAACTTTTTGGATTCCTATAAGCTAAAAGGAGCTGAGAACTATATCGAATGAGAAATGAACATGCGTCTTGTCTTGGAGTATGAAAAATTGACTTATGTCACGATCAATCCACTGTCTGTTGATATCGATCCTGACTCCACTCAAGAAGAGCGATAAACTTTTGATAGATGGAAGGATGATAACCTAAAGGTTAAATACTACATCTTAGGATCGATGGTTCCAGATTTGCTAAGACAATACATTGAAGTACCGGATGCTTGGAGCATCATGCGACCACTCAAGGAGTTGTTCGAGGTAAATCAAGAGATGGAACTTTATCGAAGGCCTAAGGAATTGTTCTGTACTGAACTCAATGAAGGAGGAGCTGTCAGCACTCATGTTTTGAACATGATTGACCAGATTCGAAAACTAGAACGACAGGGCATTGTGTTTAATGAACGGTTGGGCCGTAATTTGATTTTGTCTTCTTTGTCTGGTTCTTATGCTGGTTTTGTATTGAATTTCCATATGCATTCGATGCAAGCCACATATGAAGAACTTCATAACATACTACGAATGGCGGAGCAAGATTTGAAGAAAGACTACCCCACACTGTATCTCCATGGTGGATCTGGCTCTTCAAAGACTTCTGGGAAGTCAAAGAAAATAAAGATGGGGAAGAAAAATATATCAAAGAAAAAATCCAAGAAGCGCAAAGGCGTAAAACCGAAAGTAGCTCATGATCAATGTCTACAATGCAAGAAGTCTGGACACTAGAAGAAGAAATGTCTAGAGCTTAAAGTAAAAGCAGGACCCTCATGTACGCTTTGTATTTTTCCAATTATTGACATCCCATTAGCCTTAGATGCAAATAGTGGATGGGTGTTAGACATTGGCAGTCCTACTAATATTTTCAATTCGTTGCAGGAAATGAGGGTTAAAAGAAGGCTGAATAAAGGGGAGATCCAGCTTAGAGTTGGCAATGGCGAGACATTGTATGTCAAGGCCATAGGAACAGTTGTTCTAGATCTCCCAAATGGATGTAAATTAGATTTGCATGACTGTTATTATGTTCCCTAAATTATCAAACAAATAATATCACTGCCAATATTAGATAAAGAGGGATATAAAATAAACATTAAGGATGAAACTTTATGTTTGTATGATAAATAAAATTTATTGAAATGTGAATGTTCTTTATCAAACAGTCACTATGTTTTGGAAATATAAAGAGATGTCTGGAATATAGAGAAAAATACAAGTAGGAAGTCTGAGTTAAATAATACTGAATTATGGCATATGAGATTGGGCCACATAGGTGTTAGACGTTTATCCAAATTGGTAAATGATGGTTTGATTGAAAATCTTACCTTAGATCCTTATCCGATTTGTGAGTCATGTATCCAATGAAAGATAAAAAGGCCCCGTTTCAAGGTGTTGGACACCGTGCTGGAGATTTACTGGAGCTAATACACAGTGATGTGTGTGGTCCATTAAATAATGCTCTCATGATGGTTCGACATACTTTGTAACTTTCACAGATGACAAGTCTAGATATGAATATGTCTATCTGATGAAACATAAGTCGGAAACATTTGACAAGTTCAAAATATTCTGAAACGAAATAGAAAAACAAACAAGTAAATTCATCAAATGCCTTAGATAAGATCGAGGTGGTGAATACATGAGTGAAGAATTCAGAAATTATTTAAGGGAAAATAGAATTCTTGCCCAATATAGCCCACCAGAAACACCTCAACACAATGGAGTGTCTGAGCGTAGAAATCGTACTTTATGGTGCGAACGATGATGAGCTATACAGATCTTCATTATTACCTTTGGGGTTAAGCTATACTTACTGCTGCCTACATACTTAATAGGGTTCCATCGAAAGCTGTTTCTATGACCCCCTATCAGATATGGTTCGGTAGAAATCCAAGTCTTAAGCATTTAAAGATTTAGGGTTGTCCTGCATACGTTAGAATTATGCAACGGGATAAACTAGCACCCAGAGGGTATAAATGTAGGTTCGTTGGATATCCTGATAATTCCATGGGATATAAATTCTACGATTCCGAGCAATAAAATGTATTTGTTATTCGCTTTGCAACTTTTCTTGAAAATCAATTTTTGAGAGAAAGTTGGAATTATAGATAGATTAAACTTGATGAGTTTGATCCCAATATTAAGGAACCTGAGATGGAACCAGAGATCCAAGTAGGTGAAGAATCTACAACACAGGTTCTATGTAAGTCGAATAGAATATCAAGGCCTCCTGAGAGACTATTTTTAACATCTGATGTGAGCCTTGATGTTCTCCTCTTGGAGGAAACAGATCCGACTACGTATAAGGAAGCGATATTGGATATCGATTCGGGAAAATGACAAGAAGCCATGAAATCTGAAATGGATTCAATGCATGCCAATCAAGTCTAGGACTTAGTTGAACTTCCTGAAGGAGTTAAACCTATTGGTTGTAAATGGGTTTACAAAAGGAAGCGAGGGCCCGATGGAAAGGTGGAAACCTTTAAGGCCCGACTGGTAGCGAAAGGTTACACTCAACGTCATAGGATTGACTATGAGGAAACTTTTTCACCAGTAGCCATGCTAAAATCCATTAGGATTCTTTTAGCCATTGCTGCATATCACGACTATGAGATATGGTAGATGGATGTGAAAACCACTTTCCTAAATGGATTCCTTGAAGATGATATCTATATGGAACAACAAGAGGGTTTCGTATCCAGTGAGACTTCAAACTTGGTTTGTAAGCTCCAAAAGTTTATTTATGGACTTAAACAGGCATCCCAAAGCTGGAATCTTCGTTTTGATGAGATAATTATATTATCTGGATTCATAAAAAATGAGGAAGAACCATTTGTTTATAAGAAAGTTAGTGGGAGCATGATAGTTTTCCTAGTCTTGTATTTAGATGACATCTTTATCATAGGAAATAATAAATGGATGATACAAAGTGTGAAAGCCTACCTTTGCAAGAACTTCTCCATGAAAGATATGGGTGAAGCTTCATATATACTAGGTATAAGGCTCTATCGAGATAGAGTTAGGAAGCTTATAGGGTTGTCACAATCGATGTACATAGAAAAGATGTTAGAAAGGTAAAGTTTTACCAACTGCAAGGCAGCAAATGTACCTTTCCGATACGGTATACATCTTTCGAAGAAAATGGCACCTTAAACTGAGGAAGAGAGAATTATGATGTCTAATTTGTCGTATGATTCTTGTATTGGAAGCATAATGTATGTTATGCTATGTACTAGACCTGACATCAGTTTCGGCTTCAGTGTGACCAGCCGATATCAATATGATCCAGGTAATGATCATTGGAGAGCCGTGAAACATATCCTAAAATATCTTAAAAGCACCAAGGATAAGTTTCTGATATATGGAGAAGATGAGCTACAAGTTAAGGGTTATACAGACTCTGACTTCCATGGAGATCCAAATGATAGAAAATCTACATCAAGATACATATTTACCCTTAATGGTAGTGTTGTTAGTTGGCGTTGTTCAAAGCAAGGCTCAACAGCTGATTCCACCATTGAAGCAGAATTTATAGCGGCTTCAGAAGCTGCTAAAGAAGCTGTTTGGATTAGAAATTTTATCACAGAACTTGGCGTTATGCCTAGTATTACGGATTCGATCCCATTGCACTATGATAATAACTGAGCCATCGCGCAGGCTAAGGAGCCGAGGGCGCATTCCAAGTCTAAACACGTGAAAAGGAAATACCATGTAATTAGAGAGATTATTGAACGAAAAGACATAGTGGTCTTGAAGGTTCAAGGACAAGACAACATAGCACACCGACTTACAAAGGCCTTACCTCCTAAGTTATTCGATAAACATGTAGAGGAGATGGGACTACGGTACCATCCAGATTGACACTAAGCAAGAGGGAGTTTGATGGAGTTGGTGCTTGGAGTACCAATCCGATTTGTACATTTTATTATTTATTAACAAAATAACTAAATTTTCATTTCATACTTTATAATGGTATTTTCATTACGCGTATTAAATTGATGTATAGATATGCTAAGAATGACATCGACCTTAGAATAGTCTTCACTGGGTGTAAACTATTCTTAAAATAAATATTCATAATCATCGGTTTTGGAATACGGTCAAATTCCTATAACCTAGAAGACTACCACAAGTCGTATATTGGAATTGGAGTTCCAATGGTTTAACGCGATGTACCATGAGTTTTGGAAACTCGTATAGACATGTAGGTATTCGTTGAAGCGAATACTGAATGACTCACAAGCGATTCTTAATAGTTAGAAGTACACACCACCATCAATAGGAATCTCCTCGAGTCGAGTAGCATATATAATCCTTTGACTATAGGATATCATTGATTTTGTGTGAGATCCTCCAAACTTTGATGCAATATATGCCAGAAATCTTTCATGGTCTGGCCTCTAGATGTTCGTTGGGTGTGGACCGATGCACTCAGTAATCAAGTATGAAGCAAGATAGGATCTGTCGGCTCATATATGTACCATAAGGGGTTTAAGTATCCATGTGAGTAAAGTCACGATCCTTAAAGATTGTGGCCAAAGCCGATCACCTAGGGTGGATCACATCAATTGTAAAGAATCGTGGACAAGTCGACATGGGATGTGCGTCTCAGAAACTTGACGGTATATTCTATATCTCCTAAGCACAACTCGGATAGCCTATGACTGAGGGATTGTTAAACATATGTGATGACCTCGACTTGTATAGTTCAGAAAGGTCGTTTGTGTTCTTCGCGAATTCGGAGGTGGCCGAATTGCGTACATATTAGCTAGGCTTATATGACGAACGTGTCTGAACTTAGAGAGTCCCAATATGAAGTGTACACGTTGAGTACCTGGATAGCCGATTATTTTTTATAAAAGATAATATTCGATATTATAATTATCAACTAAGATAATCAAGTGTTATTGGATAACATTGATTATTTACTTTGACCTAATTGGATTAATTGGATTAATTCAATAATTACACAAGGGCTTAATTGTAAAATCATAATTATCTCTACCATTTGAGGATATTATGGTAATTGTAAGTATGTAATAATATGTGGTTTTGGCTTGATTTAATTGGATTAAATCAAAGTGGCAAACATTGAACTAATCGATTTCCTAATCATTGGCTTGATGTAATTGGATTAAATTAAAGTGAGAGACAATGGAGATTAGTCACACCTAATTATATATATTTGGACAAATTAGATTAAGCCCACTTAAAAGTTGATTACAACTTTTATTAATTAAAAATTTCATAAGTTTTGCTATAAATAGCAAGCTTTATGAAGGTTTTGATTACAAGAAAATTAATAAGCATAAGCAAATTCTTAGAGAGATTAGCCTAAGTTAGAGAAGTGTTTAGAGAAGTTTGTGAGGTCTCTAAAACATTTAATTAAGGAGAAATCAAGATTAAATCTTAAAGTGAAGCTTGCTTGCATTGGAAATCGAGATTGGATCTTGAAGTCGAGCTTGCACACCTTGGAGGTTCTCTGATGATTTCAACAAAGGAGAGTAGATTGGATCTTGCATCAAGCTTACTACGTAAAGTTTGATCTTCTCCTAAGCTATGTTTATTTGTGTATTAGATGCATGGTCACATAGCTCAATGTTGAATAAGGCTAATCAATTGTGTTAGGATATTTTAGAAATATAAACACAACATGCTTATAATTTAGGTCAAAGATGCTCATGTTGGACATGGAACAATTAATTAGAGTCTGGAACTCTAGATTAAAGCTTAGAACTATGGCTACCATTCTAGATTCACTTGACCACCTTTAGGTGAACTATAATTGTTCATTAGATATTTTTAATTGGGATTCTAAAATGGTTTGTGTATTGGATTCAAATTTTACGCAAATGCGTATTTAGAATAAATTTATGTTTTTGGAAAAATATTTGATATTTTGAAAAACTTGATTTTTATTCTATAACATGTGTTAATGTTGTTTTTGAAATTAAAAATTAATTTTGGGTGTTTTTGAAGTGTTTAGGGAATACCGAAAGTTATTAGGATAATAGACCTTAATTGCTTTAGCTCTCTGGAAAATTTCCAGAGAGCTGAAGCTTTCAAAACAAAGCAAATGAATTAAAAAAAAAAATTTAACTGACGCTACAATGCACGTACATTGTAGCGCAAAGTGCGCGCGCGTACGCGCTGGGGGCGCATCATTTTTTGTTTTCGTTCGTTTGGGAGCTTCTGGACTCCGATTCAGTCCCGGTTTTTTCCTATACACTCATAATGGAATATAGTATTTCATTAAATAATTTAAAATTACATCCAAACTTGATATCCATGGGTTAGACCCATTTTCGCTAGTCAGGGCACCGATCCGACCGTAGGGGTTCCACAACTGCCCCAACACGAACATGGCAGCTAATTCTAGTCCGTGCATCAGTGCCTCATACTCTGCTTCATTGTTGGTGGAAGTTTCTGAGAGTTTCTTCTATGAGTACCCCTGAGTCTGACTAGAGCACAACTCTGAGCCCAGCGCCTCGTTTATTTATAGCTCCGTCGTTGTGCAAGGTTCATTGAACAGTTTCATCGGGAGAGGTCAATTGGTCATTATCAATTGGTTCAAAACCCTAAATTTCGACCAGGAAGTCTGCTACTACTTGTCCCTTCATCGATGTCTTTGGGGCATAACGGATGTCATATATTTCCAGCTCTATTGCCCACTTAGTGATTCTTCCCGACAGGTCTGACTTCGACATCACTTGTCTGATCAGACAATTAGTCACCACGACTATGGTGTGGGATTAAAAGTAGTATTGTAGCTTTTTCTTTGCTATTACTAAGGCCAGTGCCATCTTCTCAATCATGTTGTACCAATTCTTTACTTCTGACAACATCTTACTTATGTAGTACACAAATTATTGCTTCTTATTCTCTTCTTTAAGTAACACCGCACTTACTGCTATTTCAGACACAACCAGATATAAATAGAGATCTTTCCTCTCTACTGGTGAGCGAGCGTGAAGGCCTTGCTCATGTATGCCTCGAACTTTTTCAGGGCTTGACTATGTTCATCTCTCTATGCAAGTGTCTTTGATTGCTTTATGCTATTGAAGAAAAACTTGTACTTGTCAGACATTTTAGATACGAACCGACTCACGGCCACTATTTTTCCCGCTAAGCTCTGAACTTCACAGAGCATCCAAGACTCTTCAATTTTGATATGGTCCTGAGTTGGGTTGGCCTCAATCCTTCTCATACTCACAATGTGGCCTAAGAACTACCTTGTTGACACCCCGAATGCAAATTTCATAGGGTTAAGCTTCATTTTGTACCTTATGTATATGGCGAAGAACTCCTCCGCATCTCGGATGTGGTCAGAGGTTACCTTTGCTCTTGATCACTATATCATCTATGTAAGCTTCAATTGTTCACCCGATCAGACGCTGGAACATCTTATTGATCAGCCTCTGATAAGTAACTCCTACGTTTTTCACCCCAATTGGTATCATTTTATAACAGAACAACCCTCTTTCGGTGATGACAGCAATATGTATCTTATCATTCTCATTTATATGGATCTGATTGTACGCCAAGTATGCATCTAAGAAGCTTATTCTCTCATACCTTGCGGTTGCGTCTACCAGCTGGTTTATCTTTAGCAGATGGTAGCTATCTTTTGGGCAGGCCTTGTTAAGGTTGGTGAAGTCGATGCAGACTCTCCACTTCCCTTTTTTTGGCCATCACAACCACATTAGATACCCATGTAGGGTATTTGCAAGGTTCTATGACACTTACTTATAGAATTTTATCCACCTCTTCGCCGATGATCATATTCCTCTCATGGGCGAATCGCCTCTGTTTCTGCTTAATTCGCAGGAATTTTGGATCAATATTAAGACAATGAGTTGCCTCTGCTGGATCCACCCATGTCATGTCTTTATGTGTCCATACAAATACATCTTTATTCCTCATGAGCATATCCACTATCTTCTTCTTATTTTCGGCTGATAATAAGGCTCCTACCAACACATTTTTTTGACTCTGCTTCATCTGAAATCACCTCTTCCAAACTCTTAATGGTAGTTTCCGGCTTGTTCAGCTCATCCTCAAAGTGCTTTAGGTAGGCTGGTAGGTAGTATTGTAATTACTATTTATCAGCCTCTACTGGCCCAATGGCTTCATCGAACCTTTGTACCTCTCCCCCCGACATCCTGTGCTCCCCCGGAGCTGACATTATAGCATCAGCTAGCCTGTGATGGCTCGTCTTTGATATCAACAGTATATAGCTCATTCAAGGGACTGACACTTCATTACTTGGTGTAAGGTTGACACTACACCCTTTACAGCATGGATACATTTCCGACCCATGATCACATTAACAAGGGATGCAGTGTTGATGATCAGGAACTCGATCGATACTACCCTCTCTATGATGTATACCGACAATTTTATTGTTCTCAGTGGCCTTACTTTTGCTGGGGGAGATGAGGTTCTAGTCTAATCTCATCTGCTGGAATGCTTATCAAATGATGATGTCTGAACTACTCCCTTCATCTACCTAGACACGGGACACTATTACATCTATTATGCGTAGTCTGATTATTAGAGGGTTTGAATGCGTTGGTCTCAGCATGTCCATGTCTTTGTTTATGAATGACCATGCTTCTGCCCTGATGCAATTTACTTGAAATCCTATGGCCCTCATCTGTTCTTCCCTCTATGTGGTTCGCGCTCCATCCTGTAATGTTTCTTTTGCCCCTTATCGGGCTTGTCTATCCTTATACAGAAGACATGAGCTAGCCGCTCTTTATCTCTTAAGGCGTTGCTTGGTACTACCTGAGATCTCTGCTGGATGTTTCTCTGATTTTCGTGCTGCTGGTAGTTGACTTCCTTGGACAGAGCCCCGTCTTTCAGTTGGCTCTTCTCTTTTAGATATTCCAGTCTCTTGCCTTTTTTCATGATTGTTTTCATCTCTCGGTGTATGTTCTTGCATCTGGCAATGGTGTGTCCCATGTCCCTATGAAACTCATAATACAACCCATTGTCCCGGTATTCTACTGGCACTCTTATCGTTTGGAGCTCCCTCAGTAGGCCCTGATTTTTCACTTTGTGGAAGATTTACTCTTATGGTATGGTGAACTCATACAATATCCCATCATCTTCCCACCTTGGTCGTTTGAGCTCTTTGTCATACATTTCTCTTTCCTTGGTGCCTCTTGAGTTTCGGCTTCCTTCATACTTCCTTGTGATTTCGTCTTCCTTGAGTCATGGCCTTGTCCATTGCTGGTTCGACTGCTGCGACCTTGATCTTCCATTGTGAATTTCGCGGCCAGAGATATCATTTTTCTATTTCCCATCATTTTTAGCAGGCCTTCTACTCTGGTTCATACCTCTGACATGTCGTAAGGATGTACCTTCAAAAACTCCTTATGAATGTATGACCACTGATCAGCCTTCTAATAAAGAAGGTTGCTGCTAACTTCGAATCTAGGTTGTTGACGGTGCTCATATTGTCAACGAACCTCTGTAAGTAGAGTCTGAGTGGCTCATCATATCTCTGTTCAAGTTGTAGGTCAGTCGTAGTAACTTCAGTGAGACGGTTGCCATGATACTGCTCAATGAATCTCTGTCCTAGATCTTCAAGGCTCTTTATGGATCTCTTTGGAAATTTCAGGAACCAAAAGAGGGAGTTGTCAGCGATAGTGGTGATGAACAACTTGCACATCAAAGCCTCGTTTGTGATTTCCAGCATGAGCCTCTGTCGAAATTGAATCAGGTGGGTAACTAGGTCTGACGTCTCAGTGTATTTATCGAAGCTAGGTGGGGTGAAGTCTCGGGGTTTCAGCTCTTCCTCAATCCACTCCTGAAATGGTGAGGAGAACATCCTTCTGATTGCTAGGTCAGCCAGATCTGTCGGGATCTGCACTCGAATCCCTCTGATCCTTATTGCTATCGCCATCACCAGCTTTTCATCGACACACTCTTCCTTTCTGCCGATATCCTTTCTACTACGACTCATGTCCATGCATTTGCCTCTTTTATGTTTCATCTTTTTCCACGTCCGGCCCTGATTCCCGGAACCATCTGTATCAAAATCCGCATCATCAATCCTGATGGGTTATTTCCCTGGGGTCTTTCATCATGACTCTCCTCTAGCCGCCCCTCCTCATTGAGATATTTGACTACGATTCCTTCCTTCCCTTTCATATTGTCTTTACTGAGGCCAACTCCATGGATATGGGTTTTGAACGTCTAGTTTTCTTATTGTATGACTTGCAGTTGTTCCTGAAACTGCTTTCTCATGGACTGCATCTGGTCTTTCATCTATTTCATCATCTCGTTCTTGATTGTCGAGATGTCTATCGTGGGTATCAGATGGTTGGACACTTATTCCTCCTGGTGGGCAGCAGATGCAGATTCTAGACTCCTTATTCCTTGGTGCCATCCTTTCTTGTTTGATTGAGCAAACTTTTTTTTAATTTTGGTAATTTGCAAGAAAATCGTAAATACAACTTTTCTTCTCAGAAGTTTCCCACAGACGACGCCAATTGTTTGTGCATTAAACTATATAACTAATATAATCGAAAGTCAAATATAGAAATAGGTAAAAAGTGTGCTCTTATTGCTGTATTATCCAAAGGTCCATCCCTTACTCTAGGGATTCTCATACTATTTATACTACTTTGTTACAAAGAAAATAAACTGACAGCGGTTACATTCCATTCATATTTTCTACTAACTGGTCCACTCCTTAGAATTTCAGAACTTCTATATTATGGATGATTGTCCAACTTAAAGAAATGGAAAGAAATTAATTGGTTGGCTGATTCATTCTTTAAAAGATTCATGTCATCAAAGAGTTGATGTCTCGGGCTTAATACTTGTGTGACATGTGCTTGCCTTCGTGGGAGTCAAGCCTGGTATGGACTTCCCACTGATGGGTCCTGAATTCAGACCTTGATGGAGGTCCTGCTATCGGACTCTGACGATAGGTCATAACGTCAGGCTCTGATGAAGGTTTTGAATTCAGACCCTGGTGGTGGGTGCTGCTGCTAAACTTTAATGATATGTCTCAAAGGCTAGATCTGACAGGAGGTTCTTGAGTCTTCTTCGTCTGGCCACAATGCATTTCACCATATGCTTGATTTTTCCCTAAACACATACAAATCTTTTAGCTCTTAGTTTAGTAATCGAAATAAATTGTTAATAAATTATAAAATTGTCCTTAGTCATTAATTATTAATAAATTAATAAATTATTGATTAATTATCTAATATTTTATTACTTATTAATTTATTAATTATTACTAAATTATTAATTATTAATTATTATTTAGTAATTTAGTAATAAACTAGCACAAAGCCTGCACTTTGTGTGGGTTGAGCATATATTTTAGTATTGTGATGAGTGGTAAATAGATCACTATTTTCCACTCTTTTAACTTAATATTTTGTATAGTTTCTTGAGTTTTGTGAATATTTTGATGTGTTTTGTGTTATTTTGTAGATAAATAAAGTTTCAGGACTCTCTGGAATCAAATCATGGCCAAAACAGTGAAAAACAGACAAAAGGGCAAAATCATCTTTTGGGCGTCGCGAATCGCAGCCTCTATGCGTCGCGACCACTAACGTGCGCCTAATCCTGCTAAAATACGCATGACATGTGTCACAATCAGAGAAGTTTGCTATCATGCGCACTTGCTAACATGCGCCTGCCATGTGTCAACATCATAGCAAATCATGCTAATATGCGCCGGACACATGTCATCATCACATGCTGCCGACAATCATCATCTCCACATCAGCACATACGTCATCAATGACGTCAGCATAATAATTCAATGGTCGCCACGTCAGCATAATTATTGAGATAATCATTCAGCCTGCCACGTGTCACCATCTCCGGAAGCCGCGCAACACATGTCCTTCATCAACGGCGCGTCGCGACGTAAGAATAATCTTGCGCGTCGCGACACGTGGAGGAAAAATTTGTCTATAAATGGAGGTCAAATTTCAGATTTCATTTCATACTTTCTTCTAAGGGATTTCTTAAGAATACTCTGAAGATTGTATCTTATTTGTTTATTTACAACTTTTCTGTCATTAATTTTATTTAATTTTTGCAATAATACTTTCTTTTCTTTAATTTTCAGTCTTTTACTATTCAATATGAGTAGGTAACTCTCTTCTGTTGGGGGAAAAGTAAGCTTTTATTACTAATATTTAGATTAATCTCCCTTAATTATAATATATAAATTATTTAAAACTTGACTTAATGGGATGCGCTTTATGGTCGGTTTGACTTAAATAAAAATTGGTTTTAACCTGACTAAACATGGATACCGCCTTATGGTCAGTTGGAATTAATCTTAAATTTGACTTAATCAAGATACCGCCTTATGATCGGTTGGTAATATCACGCAAAGTTAATATATTATAATAATGGAGATATCTAAAATAGTAGTAATAAAAGTGGATCCTCTTACCCCAGCATTTTCTTTTATTGTACTTTTACTTTTTTAAATTTCCAGCATTTACTTTCCAGCATTTACTTTCAGCATTTACTTTATTTAATTTTCAGCATTTACTTTATGTCTTTTATTTTATTTAAGCTTTTATTAGTCTTAGATATGTGTCGTAACTAATTCCGTTATCTGGGGTTGTGATGAATTCCAATATCACCGGTTTATAAGGGGTTATTTTATAGTTTGGGTAATATAAATGTTTATTTATTAAGTCTTAAGCTTAATGCTTCTTGTTAACTGACCATTAATAAGATTGATCTGGTAAACTTAAAATAAACTTGACAAAGGAATTTTAGGTTTCAGCCTTAGACTTAATAGCCCACGATCTTCCTTGAGGATAGATAGCTCTTTAATATATTTCCTTACAGGATAGACATATACATGTCGGGCGGGGATAGCCACAATTGGAACTTAATCTTAATGAATTCAGGTAACTTGGTTGACATAGACATATGATTAATTGGGTTACACTGGGTATTTGCAGCTGACCGACAGAGGCTTTTGCATAATTTCTTGTTCTAGGTTAGCAAACCAATATATTACACAAACATGAGATAACCACTTCATCTTTAAAAAGATATTGGAAGAATTCACAACCCTAGATAGTTTAATAATCTTGAATTTTCCTCAATATTCTTTCACACAATTTTTATATACTAGTTTTAAAATTTAAAGTCACCATCCAATCAAACAATTAATCCATTAGATATTTGTAAAAATTTGGCTTCATAAATTAATAGCTTAGGTATTAAGTCCTCGTGGGATCGATACTTTTTATACTACTTGAACGATACATGCACTTGCGTTATACGGGTGTGATTACGCCGGTCAAGTTTTTGGCGCCGTTGCCAGTGACTTATTTATCTTTCACTATTAATTTTGGGGTTAGATACATTTACTTGTGTCTAATTTATTTTTACTTATTATTTTTGTTTTCTTTTGTTTCAGGTTCTCAGACACTATATGAGATGAACCATAAGCTTTGAAATCCGTCCCCTTGACCCAGAAATTGAAAGAACCATCAGACAGTTGAGAAGGGAAAGACGAGAAGGCCAAGAAGCACTAATCAACATAGAACCTGAACCTTTGGAAGTTGCACCACCAATTCCCATTCGAGACAGAACTATTCTGGTGGTTGACGGCTTCATTTCCTGTATTGTACTTCCTCCCTTACCAGCAAATGCGTGTGACATCAAAACATGCATCCAGATGATACAGCAGTCGGTTCAGTTTGGGGGGAATGCAATTGAAGATCCTAATGCCCACATCAGCAACTTGTATATGCCTCCTTCATTTGTCGATTTTATAATATAAATGAGACAATTGATTTACTTACACATAATGTATATGCCTCATTCATTTGTCTCTCAATTGTTAAATAATATTTCTAATTCACTGTGTAACTGCATCATGAAGCACAATAAATAATAAAAAATTCATGAAATAAAAGAACTTATAAAAATAATTCAAAATAAAATAATAAATTACAATAAACCCGAAATCCAAAAAATTGGTTAGGATTTGTGGTTGTCTACCATTTCATGAAATAAAAGAACTTATAAAAATAATTCAAAATAAAATAACAAATTACAATAAACCCGAAATCCAAAAAATTGGTTAGGATTTGTGGTTGTCTACCATTTAGATTTCTTATTTTAATAGGAGATTATATTTTTATATTATAATATATTTATTATTTTTATAATTTATTACTTTAATTTTATATTTAATAAAAAAAAATTAATTGTTGAGATTAGGTATCACAAATATATTTTGTATTTTAATAGAAAATTATAATATAACTTCTTATTATAATAGGTAACAAAAAATTAATTGTAGATATTATATGCGATATTATTTAAAAATTAATGGGATAGTATAATATGTTTTATTGTTAGGTTCTTATTTAAGATATTTATTTATTTAATTTTTAATTGTTATAGGACATTATAATATGTTTTCTTATTATAATATAGTTTTTATAACATTATAATATGTATTTTTATTGTAATAGGTTTTTATTTAATAAAACATTAATTGTAAATATATTTTAATTCTATAATTTAATAATAAAAAAATTAATTGTAGAGGTTAATTGTAGATATTAAATGACACATATATTTTTTTTTATTTTAATGAGAGATTATAATATGTTTTCTTATTATAATACGATATGTTTTATAATTATAATAGGTTTCTTTATTTATTTTATAATTTAATAATAATAAATTAAAATATTAATTAATTAAATTAATATGTTACTTACTTTAGTAGTAGATTATGTTTTATATTGTAATAGGTTTCTTATGTTAATAATTTATTATTTTAATTTTATAATTTAATAATAAAAATAATCGTAGAAATATTTTAATTTTATAATTTAATAAAAAAAATTAATTGTAGATATTAGATTAATTGTAGATAATTTAATAGTAATTTTTTTAATATGATATTATAATATGTTTTCTTGTTATAATAGAATTCTTATAAAAATAATAATATGTATTTTTATTGTAATTTGATTTTATTTAATAGATTTATTTATTTAATTTTATAATTTTAATATGAAACAACCACGTGACGCGATGAGGAAGCGTAAAAATATTTAACTCTTATATATATATAATCAATAAATTATTACCTTATTAAAAATGATTAATTGTCTATTATTATATAATTTTATTACTGATTAATTATTAATAAATTATTTATTAATATATTAGATATAATTTTATAGGTTATGAGAGGTAAAATGATCAACGAAATTCTTATTCCACATTTCCAAAATTAGGTGGATTCCATCCATCGCTTTCTCATTCCTAAACTCAAAATGGAAATAAACACTCTTATAATGCGTTTATGTACTCATAATCGGAATGTGATAGAATTAGAATGAGCCGAAATTAAAATGGTAAATCGGAACCAGAATAAATTATTATTTAGCTTTAAGAATTGCAATCAGAATGAACTTGTATTGAAATTAATGTGTTTATTTTGTCTAGTAATCGAAATGAATTATTAACAAATTAAAAAATACACTTAGTTATGATTATATATTAATTTATTACTTGTTATTTATGAATTATTAATGTCTTAAATGACTAAATATTAATTAATTCTTTATTAAATTATTATTTTATTAAAATATTAAATATTATTTTAATATTAATTATTGATTAATTTTATTCATTATTTATAAATTATGTATTAAATAATTATTATTTTATTATTAATGTATTAAATATTAAATATTAAATTATTCTTTTATTAAATTATTATTTTATTAAAATACTAAATATTATTTAATTATTAATTATTGATTAATTATTAATTTATTAATTAATTACGTATTATAATTTTCCATAAATAATGGAATGAGAACCTCATTATCATGAGATGGAGGGAATGTGACTATTATTCATAACTCCTAAATGTGTGGGCCTTGCATTCATTTTCATTCGCATTTTCATTCAATTTTAGAAAATAAACAAATTTAATGGAAATAATTCTCGTTCCCTCATTTCCATTACGTTTAAATAAACACACCATTAAACAAATCATTCCCCAATCCTATAAGTCCATAAGTAACATTTTTTTTTTGGAAACGTTAAAAATCCCGTGCCGAATCACTTGATTCGGGTTTAAGCGGAGTAGGTAAAACCCGCGACTACCCCCACTCTTTTACAAGAAGTGCAACACTCGATTCGAACCTAGGATTTGGGCAACCAAATCATAAGATTTATGTCATTAAGCCACCCCATCGGGGCCCATAAGTAACACACCTATAACATACGAGAATTAAAAAATTATAAAAAAAAGGGAGAAAGTCTTTTGGGTCCTTAATTTATTTCATGATATCATGTGAGTCCTTAATTTTTTCATAATACCTCATCAAGTAAGGGTGACAGAAAAGCCCGGGCCCGGTCAGGCCCGGACCGGCCTGCCGGCGCTTTGGCCCGACCAGTGGTAAAAAACCCTAGGCCGGGCCCTATACTCAAAAGCCTGGCTCGGGCTCGGGCCCGAGCCAGGCTTAGCAATTTTGGCCCGGCCCGGCCTGGGCCAAAACCAAAAGCAATATATATATATATATTAATATGTTTGTAACATTTTTATTTGTTTGTAGCATTTAAATTGTTAATTTATCGATGAAACTTTCGATTTATTTGTGAATTGTGTTTGCATATACTGTGAATGTATTTTGTATTTATATGTTTTTTTTTAAAAAGACAGGCCGGATAAAGCCCGGGCCCGAGGCAGGCCGGGCAGGGCCAGCCCGGCCCGGAAGACACCCGGCTCGGGCTTTTTTTCCTTGCTGGGCTCGGGCCGGACTTATCAAAGCCCGGGCTCGGCCCGACCCATTGCCACCCTTATCATCAAGTCATTGCCATTAAAAACTAATGATAACATATCCATTTATTTTGATATTTTTCATTTTACCATTTATTTATAAATAAAAAGATGACATTAATAATTATTAACATACACAATAAATTAAAAGCTTTTTCTTTCTTTCGTTTTTCCCCTCCATTTCTCATCTTTGAAATTTATCCTTCCAACATGCTCATGACTCAAGATTTCAGCTTTATTCGAATAACCAATTTTTTTCTAAAATATTTTTTCATTTCAAAATTCTTATATCTATTTAAAAAAAATGTTATTTCCTTTTTATAGAGTTGGAACACAAGTGTTTGCTGATGTTTACATTGTATTTAATGATTTAAATAACCTGAAAGCCTAAAATTTTGTAAATTGATAATTTATTTTTTTATTATTCTTTTTTTAATTAAAAATAGTTATTATGAAAATTAATTGAAATTACCTAAATTTACATTTAAGTTTTTTTATACTTTTAATATATCATATGAGTCCCATAATTACTGATGTTAGAATTATTTTTTATTATTTATAAATTTAACAAAGGGTAAAAAAGGAAAATAAGAAATAAATGAATATTTAATTATCATTAGTTTTTACCTATAAAATCTTGATGAGATATTATGAAAAATCGAAGATTTGATGAAATATTATGAAAAAAAATTAGGAACCATCCTAAAAAAAAAAAAAAAAAAACCATTATTTTAACTTAGTGCTCCTTGACTTAATAAAAAAAACTACGAGAAGTAAAGAAGGAAACGAGAAGCGATCTTGGTTACTACGAGACGCGACGCGACCATTTTAAAATTTCAACTTGCATTCAATCTCTCTCTCTCTCTCTCTCTCTCTCTCTGTTCATTCAACAACACCACTAAAAAATCAGAATAGGTAAAGTTGCTTCTTTG
The DNA here is from genome assembly GCA_019454045.1 of Zanthoxylum bungeanum. Classification (NCBI taxonomy): domain Eukaryota; kingdom Viridiplantae; phylum Streptophyta; class Magnoliopsida; order Sapindales; family Rutaceae; genus Zanthoxylum; species Zanthoxylum bungeanum. The sequence continues at coordinate 159,566 of SKCR01019274.1, forward strand.
ACTTCATTTTGTATTTTCAAAGTTTGATCTTTTAATATCTATACTGTTTTGAGCTATTGATTCTATTTCTAGGGTTACGTGATGTCTGCGAAACATGAAGAAATCGATTTAAACGCCGATGCCGTTTCAGCTGACCGGGAAAACGAGGGCGATGCTCCCGTGATCGAGGTCTCTTTAGCTGAAACCCTAACGGAGCATTGTACTGGTCAGGTTGAGAAAGTTAGGGTTTTCGACTCGGCAAAGGTAATTTGTGACTTGACTATTGCTGGAAATGATGTTAATTTGAATAGCGAAGGTTTTGATAGAGAAGCAGATGTTTTAGGTAAGGTAGATAATGGAGTTGAAAAAGAAACTGAATGTTTTGATAGAGAGGTTGATGCAAAAGAAGAAGAAAGTAATGTTAAGTGTGGTGATGATGTCTCCCTGCACGATGAGAATGAAGTTGAAAAAGGAAGTGAACAGTTAGATAGATGGGTTGATGCAAAAGCTGAAGAAAATAACGGGAAATGTGGCGAGGATGTCTCTATACGTGATAAGAATCAAGTTGAAAATAAAAGTGAACGGTTAGGTAGAGGGGTTGATGCGAAAGCTGACGAAAATAACTGGAAATGTGGCGAGGATGCCTCTACGCATGATGAGAATGAAGTTGGAAAAGGAAGTGAGCTGTTGTATAGAGGTGTTGATGCAAAAGCTAAAGAAAATGATGAGAAATGGGGCGAGGATGTCTCTACACATGACAAGAATGAAGTTGAGGGTGCCCCAGTGGCTGTAAGAGCTTCTAGTGAGGCAGAGACGGATCATGATATGAATGTTGGTCCTGTGGGGAAGGAATTGGAGCAGGGCACCCACGGTAGAGATGCAATCGAGTCATTGCATCAGAAGTTTGAGGAGGCTACTTCTGATGAGTTGGAAAATAAGGCAATGGAGATTGATACAGAAGCAGAACCAGATGTATTGGAGCAGGAGACTAACAATGGAGATAAAGTCCAGCCATTGCATCAGAAGTTCGAGGAGGCAACTTCTGACGTGTTGGAACATACAGCAATGGCAGTTGACTCGCAGACAAAACTGGAGTGCAGTGAGGATCAATTCGTGCATGTTCCTGTTTCGGAGGTGCAGGATTCTTCTAATGTTTTAAACAAGTCACATGCAGTCAATCTTGCTGTAGATTTGCCTCCTTGTATGGCGAAAGATGGAAATGCATCCATTGAGGTGAATGCAAAATCGGTTTCCTCACAATCAGAATTTTGTGAGGGTGATTTGGTGTGGGGTAAAGTAAGGAGCCATCCCTGGTGGCCAGGGCAGATATTTAATCTTTCGGCTGCATCACAAAAGGCAAAGAAATATCTAAAGAAAAATAGTTATTTGATTGCTTATTTTGGGGATCAGACATTTGCTTGGAATGATGCTTCAAAGATAAAACCTTTTCAGGAGCATTTTGCACATATGGAAAAGCAGACCAGTTTGGAAGATTTTCACTATGCTGTTGATTGCACCTTGGAGGAGGTTGATAGACGGGTGAAGTTAGGGCTAGCCTGTTCTTGCATCCCTGAGGAAGCCTATGCAAAGATCAAAAGTCAGATAATTGTTAATGCTGGAATCAGGGAAGAATCAAGTACGAGAGATAGTAGGGACCGTTTTTTGAATGCAGCTTCTTTTGAACCTGTAAAACTCTCTGAGCATATTAAAGCATTAGCGCAGCTTCCATACAATAGTGAGGTTGACAGGCTGGAATTTGTGACGGTAAAAGCTCAGTTGTCCGCATTTTATCGTTGGAAGGGTTATTTGCAGCTGCCTGAATTTAATATGCTTGGTGGGTTGTTGGAAAGTGATGCGGAGATCCCTCTTTCAAGAGTGAAGCACGAAGCTGAATTGGCTCAAAGTTCCACTCCTGACTTCAATGGTGACAAGAAAGTATCTTCCGAAACAGGGAAGTTAAAGAGTCAAGGCGGCTTTTCTCATAAGAGGAAACACAGCTCTGGGGATAGTATTCATCCAAGCAAAAAAGAGAAGACCTTGTCAGACTTGTTGGCCGAGAGGCGTGCAAATATGTCAAGTGGTGAACGAGGAACATATTGGAAAGGTAATGAATTAATTTCATTATCTTCTGGAAAGAAACGTAAGTCGGTCGATTCCATATCCGATGACAGAGTTGTGAAACATAAGAAGTTAGATTCAATTTCTGATGATATGTATGGGAAAAGTAAGAAGTTAGATTCCATTTCTGATGATATGTCTGTGAAACATAAGAAGTGTGATATGTTGGTGGTTAAACATGAGAAGGGTGATTTTTCAGTTGCTGCTAATAAGTGTCTACCGATAAAGAAAACTTTCGGTGTTGGAAATAGCATACTTAAGGCCGCTATCCAACTCAATGGGTCAAGTCCAATATTCAAGTCTGGAGATGGAACATCTCGAAGACCTGCGGTTAGGAATAAAAGCAAGGAGAATTCTCTGTTTAGAAAATCTACAAGTAAAAAGCAGTTTCCACCAGAGGAGACTTCCCCTGCTGAGTTGCTTTCACAGCTCTGCTTGGCTGCCAAAGATCCCATGGAAGGATACAACTTGTTGATTTCCCTGGTTAGTTTCTTATCGGAATTCAGGAATTCAGTCAGCCTGGAACAGTCTCAGGAAGAAGTTTCTGGAGACAAAACTGGTAAAACATGGACCAATTCAGAAACTACTGAAACATCAGTGTCAGAGCCTATGAAGGAAACTTATTGGACTGAAAGAACAATTCAAAACGTTCCTCAAGCGCAACAAGCACTTGAGAATAAAAATGAAGCAGGAGAGGTATTACATGAGATCCGAAGTCAAAAGGATACTTCCCCTGCTGAACCAACATCAGCTTTTCAATTAAGTGCTCATTTGGAATCTGCATTGCAAACTGCTGGTGAAACTTTCGAACAGGAAGCAGTAAAGCCAGCAGACCCCTTAGATGGTTGCTGTAGTGAAGATCCATGTCCTACAGCTTTGGTTCTGAATTTCACGGATTTGGAGTCTGTTCCATCTAAAGAAAATCTGAACAAGATATTTAGCCGTTTTGGACCTTTAAATGAATCGGAGACTGAAGTTAAGAAGAGTAAGCGTGCCAAAGTGGTTTTCAAGCGGTCTGCAGATGCAGAAACTGCTTTCAGTAGTGCTGGGAAATACAGTATTTTTGGGCCATCACTTGTTAGTTACTGTCTCAAGTACATGCCTTCTACACCGAGTAAAGCTTCTTCCCGTACAACAAAGTAAGGATTCTGGTAAATTTGTTGAGTTAGAAAGTTTAGGAATTTTTTCTTAAATTACTGGATTTCTCAGTGACTTCTTGTGGATGTAAAAAACAAAATGGGTAGTATCAAATAGTTTTTAGTTTCTATTATTAGGGAGAAGACTCAGCTATCACATCCTAGGAAGGAAGAATCTTGAAAAAGCTCAACCACTTTGAAAAAAAATGGTTTCAAGCTATGGCTTTGATCGGTTTTTGGATGTTTGCACGACGCACTTGGTCGCTAGATGTAACCACCATATCTTTTGTAAATCGAATATTCGCCTTATCTTTTTTTTTTTTTTTGGTGAAAGGAGCTTTTGTTTGAATTAGGGATTCAATCTTTTGTTTTAACATCTTATAGATATATTTAGCTTTTGTTTTAACATCTTATAGATATAATATTGTGTATGATGAACCCATGGATTTTCATCGTTCGTTAGATCTTGTTTATAATTAGAAAGAAAGTAGATGCAATTTTAATTGAGGAAAAGATGAGAGAAATATGATTAAGATGGTTCGGACATGTATAACGTATATCTCTAAATATTCTGGTAAAAAAAAAAGTGTTATATGTTAAGCAGTCGAGAAAGACATGATCATATAGATTCCCCTTGAGGAGGATGGATGTAGTTAGTAGTATGTAGGCTGCATTTGCTGAAGAGAGGAGGATATCTGATTTCATTATGTTTTGAATTTGGATATTCATTATAATGGACGCATTTTCTCCTCTCTTTTAATGCCCATCATTAGCTAGAGTTGCTTTTCAGGGTTGCAGCTCCTTGCTAAGTTGGTTTTATAATTGTGGTGGCTACTATTGAAGCCAAAGTTACTGAAGTTTCCCTGCTTGGTTTTCTAATTTTTATCCGTGTCCTTTAGGTATTTCCGACTTTACTTCATATATTATAATACTATTTGAGCACTTAAATATTTAAATTATATAAGTCCGTATTATTTTAATCATGTTCTTATTTCTTTTGAATTTTTTCATTTTTAACTGCGTCTCTTCTAATTTTCACAATTTTTTTTTTTTTTTCAGAAGATCAAATACACAATTTGAAAAAGAAAAAGTAAAAATATCTTTGAATCCAACGGCTCAGCAATATCCTAAAATTAGATAATCTAGAATCTGCAGAAAAACAAAATTGCTACTCCGTTGGGCCCACCACTACCCATGCGACGCAATAAACGCTCCTTGGACAGTTATCATTTTCCTTTTGCGGCATATTTACGATTCTATCCTCGTAACAATTATTTTCCTTTTGCGGCATATTTACGATTCTATCCTCGTAACAATTTTTTTATTATTTTATAATTTAAAAACCGCCGCTTCTCCCAAATTCAAAAACACCCGACTGTCTTCTCACCTTCTCTTTCGTTCTTAAATTATTTTGAATTAGGGATTCGATCCGTCGCCGAATCAATGGACGAGTCTGCGAATCAGAGCAGCAATCTCCAAATTCAAGAGCTTAATCTCATCGATGTCTCTTTTGAAGACGATTCGCTCATCAATTTTGCTTGTCCTTTTCAAGCCCCGTTTTCAGGTTATTTGTTTTGTATATTTTGAATTTGTATATAATTGGTAAAATTTATGTATAAAAATACAGCTTTTCTGTTTTTATTTTCAAAAACTTGATGCATTTTCTTGATTACGAAGACATTTGATTATATATAAAATTTTGTTCTTCAGTAAATGTTAAAATGTTTGTTGTTAAATATTCTTTAAGTTTTGAGAATCACCGAATGTGTTTATATTGTATGATATTTTGCACGAGGTTTGATTGAGCATTTGAGTAGAGTTTGGATTTCATTCTGTTGTATTTAAAATTTCTAAATTTTGGGTTCTGGGATTGTAAGGTTTATAATTCTTCTATTTATTGGAGAGCTTTCTGGCTGATTTGATTATTTGTGGTATTTAGAAAATCAGGAGCAGAAACATGTTAGGTTCTTGGACCCTTTTGATTCTCCCAATGTGGAAGCCACATTTAACTCTCTCGAAGAGGAGGAACCAGGGTCTAGGCCATTCGGATCATCAGAACGAGAAAAGAGAACAAGTGGCAAATGTAACTTGCGCAAAAGTTTAGCTTGGGATAATGCGTTTTTCACAAGTGAAGGCATGCTTTTATCTACTTTTTAGAATCTGAACTCATGATATTTGTTTTTCCTTACATTTGTAACCCAAAGTCCGGGATCTAAAGACATATCTTTGGCCTGATCAGGTTTTCTGGAACCCGAGGAATTGTCTAGTATGATTGGAGGCACTGAAAAAAGTGATAAACATGTATTACCTGGAATTCAAGAAGATATCCACGCATCTACCGATTCACTATCTACGTTAAATAGTGATACTTTGACATTACAAAGTCTTGAGGGTGACTTATTTGAAGATGTAAGAGCTTCAATCCAGAAATCTAGCAATGCGTCCAATGTGGCGAACTCAAATAGTAAGAAGAAACTAGGATTGGGAGGGTCTCAGACCATCCAGTGTGAGTATACTTCTGTTTTTGTAACAGGAGAAAATAGTTTTCCTTGTCTGGTCATTTGCTGATACACCATTTCAATTTGTTGATTTTGACTCTGAATTTATTTTGCATACCAGTACAATCTAATAATAATCTCCTTTTTTCTCTGATATGACTCTTCCCCTGAATTACCATGAGCACCATCACCATAGTATGAAATGAATGGGCTTTAAGTAGATTAGTTTTTATTTCTGAATCTGTTGCCATATGTAATAGGATCAATTCAGTTATCTGATACCAATAATTTTCCAAAATGTGTTCATGAATTGTTAAACCAGATGTATGATGTTCAGATGGAATACTTACATTTTCACATACTTGAACCTTGCAGGATGATTTTACTTTGTTCATATTATAGGCAGTTGTATTTTATTCTGTTTTCCTCTTTTTTTCCTTCCTTCCACAATAATCTTAATTGAGCTACTCATATCATTCTGCTATGAAGTCCATTGTAATTGTTTAAATTCTATATAATGACTGGAGGCCTTAGATTACTATCCTTTGTGCCCACGCTCCATCACATTAATTCTCAAACTAACATGTTTTCTCTTTCAGCTTTAAAGGTGGACATGGCCTCTCGAGATAAGGTGAGGTCATCTTATCTAGTAGCCATAATTAATCAATATTCTGTAAATGATCTAATAGAAACTAATCAACCTTGATGTAACTTTTAGATGGCACCCAAAGCAGCTCTCAAAAAGCCAAGTATTGGCACTCGAGGATCAAGGAAGGCAACAAAGCAGGTCTCTGTTCGTCCCCAAGCCTCACATGCATATTTACTAAATATGCTTAGTACGTATCAACAAGTGCATACTGATTCTGGCTGTTTCACTAACTTAATAGTTTTCATATGTATTATTTAATATTCAAATAATAAATGTTTGTTTTGGCTGTGGGTAATGCTAAATTTAGTATGTCATGCTAGTGCTACTAAGTAGTTTCAACTTCAAGCTTGCTGAGTTTGCGAATATCATTTAACTGACTCAATTTCTTTTCAGTCTCTTGCTACAAATGAAGTGTCAACTAGATCTCCAAGTAAGCCACCCAAGGTAGTGGGTAGGATTAGTCCCATCTCAACATTATCAACGAAAAGGGCTTCCATGGGTGCTAACCGTATCAATTTGGAAAAGGATAATTCCAAAACGGCATCGGGTATTTTTGCTTCCACTTTATTCGGACTAACCTATTTCACAGTGGCTGAATCTTTTTCGCAGATTACCTTTTATATAGGCTGAATTGATGTTATTCAACTTATTCTTGTGCTGAATGTTCTTCACCTTTGACCTGTTCTGGATGTTACAGTTAGAGGGGTTTCGGCACCTAAAGTACCTTGTGGTAGTTCACGGAATCTTGTTCCCAGGCCAACTCCACCTTCCAGAACTTTGTGTTCTTCAGCTGCAACCAAAAAGGAGAGAACAACTTCTTGTTCCTCATTGGATAGTTCTGGCAGTGGTTCATCAGGAAGCACTGGTAAACTTTCCTTGAATTCCATGAGAAAATATGATTCTGGAACACAAAAACATTCTTCCTCTGGTTCAACTGTGAAATCCCTGTGGAAAACTGCATCAAGAAGTAAAAGTCAGTTTGGGAGTCCAAATCTCACAGCTTATTTGAAATCTGCGACAAACCTCTCTTCTAGCATATCACCTGCTAGCTCTATCAGTGAATGGTCCTCTGAATCAACATCATCAACTGCAACAGCTGCTCATAGACCTAAGAGTATTAGAACAAGCCTGGACTCTAGCTCTTCCATGAGGGTCTCTGTAAACGGTGATGCCCCTCATGTCTTGGATTCTCGTAACAATTCTAAAAATCAACACTCAGTTGGAGATGATCCTGAGGCCCCTGATTTGCAAGGTGAACATGTAAAGGGAGCTTCAATGAGAACCAGTTCACTTCTTTGCCCAGCTTCCTCAAAACCCTCTGGTCTCAGAATGCCATCACCTAAAATTGGCTTCTTTGATGGGGTCAGTCCTGAAGTTTCTTTTTAATTTCTGCATACAGGAGGTGATTTTGCCAAAGTAGTTTTCTGGTGATGGATTAAATTTAAAAAGAAAAATGCAGTGGCAACATCACCTCCTTTGTTCGTTATCATATTTCAAAGTTTGAATTGATAAGCAAGTTTAAAACCTTCCTGGATTTTTTTGTCTTTTGTATGCAGGTCCGGTCTGCAGTCCGCACACCCCCTGGAAGTTTGCAGTCCCATTCTAGTTTACCCTGTGCCTTTCCTAGAATTGGAGCTGCAATCATTAGTCCAAACAAGGCTAAACCTGGAAAGTTTCAATCTTCTAAGAAACTTAGACCTTCTTTATATCTTCAAGCACCCTCTAATGCTACAGTAAAAAGCCCTAGTGTTTCAAGACAGAGTAGAATGTCTCCTAAAACTGATGGAGAGAGGCTTTTGAAGGCTGGTGAAGCTGCATCTAAAGTACATGATATAAATAGCCCTCTTGTTTTGCAGAATGATATAATCCCAAAGAGCAAGGGCACAATCGATGCTCTAGGAAAGAAGTTCAATTCTATGAACCAAAAAAGCCTTGATGCTTTTGGTGCTGAAAACATCAGCCCGTCTCAGAAAGATGCAGAACTTGGCCAACATTTTCCCAAAAATGTCTTGTATCCTCTTACCAATACCAATGAGAGGGAAAGTGCTCATATTGAAGATCAAGTAAATGGTCTGAGCAGACTAGTTGGAGCAATAGATATAAATGTGAAGGTAGAGAAGACATGCTGACTGGGGGACACTAAGATGGTGCAACAGTTTTGCAGATGCAATTACTTGAGGTACCTGATTATCGATGCTTCTCAGTATACTTTTAGATCGTCTACCAGTTGAATATATTGTGCTTTGATTCGTGCATGTATTGTTGCCTATGAAATCTAGGATCTAGACATGAATTACGATAGGTGCAGACTTGGATGTATATTGTATACACAAGGTCCATGTATTTTTTTTATTATCTTCAATTCCTGCATGTGCTACTGCGTCCACTTTTCAATTTGTCTGTAGTCTCTGTATAATGTTCTGCCATTAGCCTTCTTTAAATGAAGCCTTGGCACAGCAGAAAAATGACAGGATCACAGATCATAGTCATATTGAAGCTGATCTCCGCTTGTGAATTTACGTGATGTTTTATGTAAATTTAGTGGTGATGTTATGAAGCGTGTTTCAGTTTATTTGATGATCGATGAAGCACCCTACAATTGCTACGGATTCTTAATTTAAACTTTAGATGTATGATATATATGCCAGTAGTTTGCAGCAGCTCCAACATAAACTCTAGAGCCAAAATTGTAGAACAGCAATACATGTTCAAATATCCACTCGATGTCAGAAAGTAATATTCCAATTCCTTTTTTTTAAAAAAAAAATATATCAAGATAAGATAAGGCACGGCTCTCCCTTGAGACCTGGGCTTCTCCTTCTCTTTGGAGAGAGACAAGAGGGAGACACCAGGGACGGCATGTCCCTTGCTTCCAACACCTCATCCTACAGTAACTCTAAAACCAAAATTGTACCACACCAATTTATAACTAGATCTGGATTATTGAAAAAAAGAAGAAGAAAGAATGTTCATCCCTTGAAAACTATCAAGGGAACATCAGATAAGACAGCTTTCCTTCAAGACCTTAGACCTGGGTTTCTCCTTTTTCTCTTTGAAGAGAGCCAATAGGGAGACACCAGACACCTTCACAACCTTAAACCTGGCACCAGGAATATCACCGGCGGCGTGTCCTTCATTCCGTCAGTATAGGTATACCGTCACGGCCTCGAAGTTTCCAACAATCAACACTCATCCTACAGTAAGACATGATATGTTTCAGTCAAATGCCACAACTAAATACTCGAAGCACAACTAAATTTGGAATTTGATGAATTCATACGTAACTTACATTTTCCTAGATATAGTTCAAGCCACCATCGTTTGGAACAAAAGCTGCAATCTTCTTTCCATTCTTGATAAGTTGAATTGAACTCTAGCACACTTTCGGATTGCAGAGTTCGGCTGCTTAGCTTCAATACCTCTACACAAAAGTTTCGTACAGTTTTAGTCATGAAATGATCTTGAATAGCACAAGAAAATGTAGTAAACTAAAGAGAACCAGTATTACATCTTCTCAAGAACATTGCCTTTAGCGTGGGAAGAACCAGCAAATGGCTTCTTCCACTCATTGCCAAGGTTAGACTTTTCGTATAGCATAAGGCAATGCATGGACACTCAACCTCGCTGTATATTGGGGATATATAGGTCACAAATTTTATGAACCTTGGTTTGGAGTTACGTAAATGCGGATGCAGAAATTTAGATTCTACTTATTTGCTGAAAAATTCGCTACTTAAATTAATTTTGAAAATTCATTGCAATTAATGGGAGTGAATCAGATGCTGAAATTTTAATAGGATAAACCTTAATGTGTCTGGTTTATGCAGGTTTTTATGGATTTTGATTCGACTTCGGAATTCAAGTTACATGTCAGTCTTCAGGGGCTGTTCAGACAAAAATAGAATGCAGTGAACTGCAGGGCACCTAACTTCAAAAATTCGGCCTAAATTCATGACGTCCAAAAATTCTGATTTTTGTATATGTTGGTCTCTAATATGTCTTGTTACTCAGAATTTTACAATTTATTAATTGGAGATCTAAAATTCAACTTATAAGCGAAACTTTGCGACCTTTCCAGAAAGTGACGCAAACCTAACCCACTGCTTAACTTACTTAATTTGCTGCCAAGCTTAATATATTCATTAAAACAACTATCACCAGATTTCCAGTATTTTAAATACATATTATCATGCTCAAAATATGATTAATTTCTTAATCTAATTTAAGGTTGACATTTCGTTGAACACTTGGTGCGTGAATTATACAAACATCACCATTACTACAACCTTAGTTAGTTCTACCTTTATTTACACTACTATTACTGTAAGAGCGAAGCGAGGTTTACCGCTATTCTTATGACATCGGCGACCACGACACTGTTGAGCTTGCAACTCGTAGAGAGTACGAATTAGTCCACGGGGAACTAACCGGAGAATGAAAGAGTCGCCACCAAATATAAGACACTGAGAATGATTTAAGGCCGCACTACACCCCTTGGCAGTATAATATCCAGACTCAAAAGAGGATCCACATATCTTATAATGCATAAATCACACACAAACAATTTATATCGCTTACAACCATGTAATAAATAATATTATAATCAAAGGAAATACATATTTCAGGGCAGTCAGAGGATAAAGTAGAATAGATTCAGAAGCATGTTTCACGGGTCTGAACTCGCGGAGTCTAGGCCGGATTTTAACATATGCTCGGTCGGACTTGCAGGAAGTCTAGCCGGAGTTTGGTGCGAAACCAAAAACACAGACTCATACATACAAATAATCACAGATTTGATATCAGAATGGTAAGGCAATAACCAGAGTAGACAACATGCATTAGTAGCAATAAATCACATGACAATCATATATTAAACATAATAATAAAGAAAACTATGTACATCGGTTTATTATGGTACGCAGAGTTGTGTCTCGAGTGCAAACCATACTACCGTTCATTCAGATTCGGCTATGGAATCTATGTCCGGGTTTCCAGCCTATATACCACCAAGAATTCGAGGCTGACTCTACGCAGACTCATACATACGAATAATCACATATTCGATATCAGAATGGTACATAATAATAAAGAAAATTAGGTACATCGGTTCACGATGGTACGTGAAGTTGTGTCTCGAGTGAAAACCATACTATCGTCCATTCAGATTTGACTGTGGAATCTACGTCCGGGTTTCCAGCCTATATACCACCAAGAATTCGAGGCTGACTGCAGCCATTCATGTGGCCAGACTTTCTGTAGGACGAATGCATGTCCGGTAGGATATGGGGTATGTCCGGCCGGATATGCGGCGTCACTAAAACAATGAATTTAAGATGCAAAGTTTAAGTTTTAGGGGCCCTCAGGTTATACCTTAAGCATTACTCGGATTCGAGAACACTTGTTGAAGATTTGGGTGATTGACTTAGCCTTTTTTGGCTCTGCTTCTCACTATCGTTCTTTTTTTCCCTCTGTATGAACTCCATAAGATCTCCCCAAAAAGAATCCAAAAAAAAAGAACCTCTCGAAAAAAGATCCTCTCCCAAAATAAATACGTATGTTCTTTTATAGTTTTTAGGTTATAGTTATTAGAGAAAACACCCATTTGATAAGGAAAACCATTATTATGGAAAAATTTATTTGGGAAACGGGTTAAAAATGAAGTTTTGTGTTTATGGAAAACAATTAAAAGGGAAACCAAAAAGAAGATCAAGTCATTCCGTTATTATAGAAACGTGATAGATATCCAGCCACACTTTAAGGACATTCGACCGGACGTGCCGGGTCAAATCAAGATGGACATAGGTGATGTCCATCCAGAATTATGGTTTTGGGTTTTTGAATTTTCTTCTTTTCCAGTATTAGATCTCACAACGTCTTAAACTTTTCAGATATGTTCTTATAAAAGACTTGTCATCGGACTTGTAAATATACAATGTCTACAGTTGTCCCTACTTTAGTAGGCTTGTACATTGTGTGACAGTGACTAGTCTATCAATTTCATGCTTGTATTTTTACTTACCTGGCTCGTCTGACGTCATCAAACTTACCTAGTATTGTGTTGATAGATGTTGGTTGATAAAGACAAACTCTTGGGCCTTCGATGCTTTGATCAGTTTCAGGTGCTTCGAATTCTGCTGAGATGAGAATGAGAGCTCGGGCCCTCGATGCTTCGATCGATTGAAGGTGTTTCGACCTATGTTGAGATGAAAATAGGCGCTTTGGTCCCCAATGCTTCGATCGATTTGAGGTGCTTTGACCTTTGTTGAGATGAGAATGGGCATTCGGGGCCTCGATGCTTCAATCTGTTTAAGGTGCTTCGACCTCTGTTGAGATGAAAATGGGCGCTCGGGCCCCCGATGCTTCGACCTCTGCGGAGATAAGGATGGGCACTCAGGTCCTCAATTCTTCAATCATTTTGAGGTGCTTTGACATTTGCTGAGATGAAAATGGGCGTTCGGGCTCCCGATGTTTTGATCGGTTTGAGGTGTTTTGACCTATGTGGTGATGAAAATGGGCGCTCAGGCCCCTGATGCTTTGATCGGTAGAGGTGCTTCGACCTCGAAATGTTTTTCTTATTCCCCAAAATCTCGTTCGACCGGATATTGATCCATGTCTGGTTGTATGTCCTTTCTTCATGTCCAGGAGGATATAGGTCGAGTATATAAGAACCAGATTCCTCTCTTTTTCATTCGCTATACTTTGACATTTCTTCTGTAAAGGCTCCAGAAATCATTTTGTCTTAAAACTACCTCCATGATTTCCTTTCCCATATCCTTCAGAAATGTCATTCCTCAGACTTCTAGTTCCCAACCGTGCTCCGGAAGATCCTCGTCTACCATTCATCACAACTTTGGACTGCCCCCAGGTCGCCAAAAATCATTTGGTCTTGAATATGGGGAAACCATTCTCACACTATTTGCTCTGGGTGACCATGTGTGCTTTTTCATGGACCCGATAAATTATATTTCCCTCTTTTTAGATTCATGCATCTGTGGATTTTCTGTCGCGATATACATTCGGACAGACTTTCTGTGAAGTCTGTCCGTAATTTGGCATGTCCAACCAGACATTGCTTAATGTATGTCTAGTTCTCTTTATTTATTCGGCTGAATATGTCTGGACATTTTCCAATGTTCTTCAACTTTTGTTTTTATTACTTTATTGACCATATCTTCTTCTTTCATAGCTGGACGCATCACGTTGAAGGTTGGCGGCAGCCCCGCTAGTATAAGAAAATGGTATAACGATCACTTTCCATTGTTAAGTCTCGGATTGCAGACACAAGATTTGAGCCTTTGTCCTCTCTATTCCAGCTCAGGTAATAAAACACAACAAGAGAAGGTTGCAAGCTCTAGAAGAGAAATGATGGACACCACTCATACCTTCCACTTTCCGGTTGGTGAAATGACTATTACCCCTACTGATTTTGACTATTTGAAGGCATCCCATGCGAAAGCCGCCTGCTTGAATTTGACTGTAGCCTGTACACTCCCACTATTTGGGGTAACTATATCCAGCATCTGCTAGGGGTTGTCCCGAGGGTTCGTTTGGGCGTGGTTGTATATAGCGAACTGCAGAACCATTGGCAGAGACATGCTCCTACCCAAGATGTTTGGATCGATCAACTGGTGCGATCATTTATCCTCTATATGTTCGGTTGTACCATTTTTACTGATGAGGTTAGCTCTGTGGATTTATGCCTTCTTCCTCCACTCCGTGACCTCAACACTCTGTAGGAGTGGGATTGGGGTTCCCCACCCTATAGGCCATTTATCAAGGTTTAGATCGATGTTGCCGCGGTGGCTCGTACGACTAAAGCTACGGCTTTCTAGTAAAGGTATGTACTGCCACTTTTACTCCCTTTTGACTTATTTGGACTGATGACTATTCTTGGATCTTTATTTTAGTCCTAGGCCTGGGTGTATGAGTTCAATGTATTGGCTCGACAGTTTCTTATCTCGAGGGAGGAGCTTATATTTCCTGGGTTATATCGGTAGGGTGAATCCATCGGAGATCGTCTGAATCCCATGATATTACCGTGTACCGAGTTCATCTGAATAGGCTCAATTGGGACATGGTAATCTTTCTTCAACATTGCCTTGCTGACTCTGTCTCTTTTATTATTTGACTTGACTTTCCCCAGTGTTCTAAAAACACACTAGGTACTAGTCGGGCGGTGATCCAGCGCCTAGCGCCTAGGGCGCCTAGGCGGGACCTAGGTAATTAGTCGGCAAACAGTTAAAACCTAATATTTTGCAACATCATAAATAATCCAAATCATATAAATTCAATCAAAATGTAATAAAATATAAAATCAAACTCAACCAACCATATGAAACATCCTTTAACTAAGCTTATGTTCATCATCCTTTAACAAAGTTAAATATAACTAAATATCTAATTCTTCTTCATCTACTTAAAACTCATCATCCTTAGGTTCTTCATCAGAATCAAAATCTTCTTCATCAAGTTCTCTGTATTCAGCATTTCTAGCGCTTTTGGAGGTTGTAATATTTCATCTGCCTCGGATGCTTCTCCAACCATCTTCCAAGTAAGCCCCGAATCGGGCTCTACTTCTTCATCATCACCAGATTCACCACCCTCAATAATCCATCTTTGTACATTAGTAGCATCTTTTAAGAGTAATACATCCAATTTCATATCCTTCTCCCTTTTGTGATTGTTCTTCAACTTGGTATTAAAGGGAACAAAACTAGATTGTTTAATCGATTCACATCTAGTCTATTCATTTCTTCGTGTGAATCTACATAAATAATTTAAATAAATCAATGAATATTGATAATTAGAAAATAAAATATTCAAATATTTAACTAATGTTAAATATTTACCCCCTCAAAAGTGCTCCAATTTCGTTCACACCCGGATGAACTAGCGGTTAATGAAAGTATCATTTTGCCATTTTTGGCAAGTTAGGTGTATAATGTCCATATGTATGCCATCATGATACTACAAATTAACATAAATAGTTTGAATAAACATAATAAATCTTATATAATTTGCAAAATAATTCAAATGAATACTTTGTTTTTACATGGATTAAAAATATTAATAGATACCCGATATGCTTTGACCGCCACTTCTCTACCAAAAGCTTCATCTTTTATCTTATACGAAGCCAATTCCTCATTATCACCTTAATTTGCATGTCAATGTCATTAGGCAAGAAAGCCTCCACAACCGTAAATACCCATTCTATTACGTTACATCGTATTCAATGCTTGTATCCTTATAATAATAGTAAGGATTAAATAGATAAAGCTGACAAGGCAATGAAGAATCAAGCCGCCTTCAATTTTGCTATCAATAATCTCCAAAGATGGGCCGATAATTACTCTCAATATATTCAAAAGGACACATTTATCCTTCTTTTAGATTTTTAGCTCGCACATATAAAGCCCATGAATGACTTTCTATTGCCCCATCAACTAATCGAAGCACA